>CAKNET010000038.1:0-295130 GCA_930272545.1 Sphaerostilbella broomeana
CCCCCCCCCCCCCCCCCCCCCCCCCCCCCCCCCCCCCCCCCCCCCCCCCCCCCCCCCCCCCCCCCCCCCCCCCCGTGAGCCGTAGAGCGCAGAGGAGCCTAGCGCCTGTGATAGCGCTGCAAGTACAATCAATCACTCCAGTGCGGGCTGTACATTAGACACATTCTATCCATGGGCCGCGCTGAGAGAACGGGGGCTGGATACATAGCAGCTCGTGGTGATCCAGGGTCTTCGTCCGAAGACCCTGGATCGCCCTCCTATCTGGAAGGACAGGCTATTTGCCGTATGTTCTTACTCGAAGCTGGGTATCGCTTCATATTGAGGTACCGCGCCAAATGCGCCATGATGGCATCCTCACTTGGCAGTCCCACGCGCTCCTCTATCGTTGCTGATAAGTTGCTAGCCAGGCATCAAGGGTCATGACCGCACTGACCTAGAGGCATTATCGCGCACAAACCAAATGGCTGGTAAAAAGGCCTCCAGCAGGAAGACTCCTCCCCAAGTAAAATTTTAAAAAATCATCGACGTCACGTTGTCTTGTTGTTGAGTTCTCTCCCGTCTGGTCTAGCTGGCAGGCAATGTAGTTCCCACGTTTTAACCGTTATAACCAGAAGACCCTTGGAAATTTTAAAAAGTCCAGACTTACAAGGCAAGGTAGGGAGCAGCAGAGAGGCTTTGCCTTACTGAATCCAATCCTTTGGTAGGAACCCACACTGGGTCTCCTCGCAATATTGTGCCAGGTTGCTTTGTCCTTGATTCTATCCGGCTTAGGTGAGGAATGGCCAGGCTGGCAATAAAATTGGGAAATTTCCAAGGTTCACTTGAGAGAGCAACTGAGAGCCAATCCCAGCACCTGTTGCGGCAACCACGTAGCCTGAAGCACGGCGGATGGCCACACTAAAACTACCTAATAAGCTGAGCTGCACATTGTAAATGAGGCTCTCCAAGTACTGTACTAATGAGAGCCGTTTGTTTTGGGTGTGGGGGCGGTATCCGGGACTTGTGGATCAAAGAACCTCATCACGCTTGGGCAGGCGACCAAACAAAGACAGAGCAAAGCATTGAATGTCACCCGTCGCTGCTTGTTTCCAAGACTGTCTCCAGGGGGGATTCCCCCAAGGTTTCAAGTCAGTAGCAGAGCTCGAACATTGATGTATTCCAACTCTAGAGGTACCACGTTTCTGGGATACTTACCCTCCGCTCGCTAAGGTCTTAGGGTGCTGCTGGGTGGGTATTTTACGCGCTCAAAACTCTGAAACATGGGACGGACCCATTGATCTTCAAATACCATCACCAACACTAACACCAACACCATCATCACCTACTTACAGACAAGCAGACAAACTGCAGGCAGGGTCTCATCGTAGAATCATCACAAGCGCGTCTAAAAATCGCCGTCTTCTCCGCACAAACTCAGGCTCGATTTAGCAATCGCGTTTTGCCTCGCCGTTTCAAAGCGCGCTTGTGGGATGTTTCATCACACGAAAGAGACGCCGCTGCGACTCTGTCGTCACATACATACATACATGGATACCTAGCAAGGTACACAACTATATCCCGATGTTGGGACGAACACCTTGATGTCAATGCAACTTTAGTCTCATAGGCTAAATGCCATATTCCATCAAACGGCCCGGCGCTGCGACTTTTACACCAACCTCAAGATTAGCTGTCAACGGTGGCTCTAGTCTGGTCCTCGACTCGCAGTGCCCTTCTCGAGTCTATCAATTCCAAACTCCAAAACTTGGAGAGAGAATATTATCACATAACTAACTCCCGTGTACTGATACTCCTCTCTACCATATCTTATTAGTTTTACAGCGCTCTCTCCTCTGGTCATAACGTTACATACATCATCCAGCGGCGAGGCTTCATCCTCATCAACAAAGCAGTATCATATATCATCCCTAAATCTAATCCCGACGACTGTGCTACCAACTCAATCCTTACCAAAGCAAAGCTTGCTCACTTTCACAGCCCCCCTCTCTCCATGCATCTCATCCCAGGGCCCACCTTCAACCGCGAATCCAGCCACACAGGCCATCACCTAACCGCTTCTAAAAATATCACCCCACTCACAAATCTGTCCTTTAATAGGTACCGTGATTGATCATCATCGCGCATGATGAATTAGCATCCACAGCGCGGCCAGGTAGGCAATCAGCGTTTCTTCACCTTCATCCGCCCCGGTTGGCCGTGCATTGTTATTTACTTGGCCAGAAGTGTGCTTACCGGCGAGTAGCTTTTCCGGCGGTCGACTACGTAATCATCTGTTTAGTCCTTTTTTTAATAAATTTTTTTATAAAAAAAAAACCAATAAAAAATTTATCAGATAGTTGATCCAACCGTCTAAGGTCTCACCCGATCACAAAAGTGCCGCCCCGCCCCCAAGATCTCACTTGCATATTCGTATCTCTTACCCTACATCTCTTTTTTTCATACTACCGAGCATCAGAAGATTCAGATCTTACACAATGTCATTCGCTCACTATTCTTTTGAGGAATAACCTCCGGTCACGGGATAATCCGTTAGAGTAATTTCTTACACTACTGCATAAACTCTGTTTAGGACTCACCAGCTCCATTAGGACATGATGAGCTTATGAGATAGTCGGTGGAAGGCGGTTTGTTTTTGCTCTGTGACTGGCCAAGGTAGATTTAGACGCTTCGGAGATCGGACTAAATCATCGTACACCATCTTTCCCTGTCATTTTATAAATTCGTAACCCCGACGGAAGCCACAAATCAATTCTATCACCACTTGATGCCGACTGTAGATGCCTTCCGCTCAAAACCGAGGCCCTACTTTCCTCACACCGCATCCAAGTTTGTCATCCCCCCCCCCCCAATAAACCAAATTAACTTTGACTCCCCTCCAGCCCTTATACCACATTCCTAATATTTAGAAATAATCGAGAACATTTTATCTTTATACACAATACCTCCCCTAGGCACCTACCTACCTACCTACGTAGGTTTACCTTAGGTAATGTAGGTACCTATAGTAAGCCCACGCTGGTGTAACGGCTAACACAGCTGATAACGACTAACCAAGCTTAGCTTACTGAACTAGGCCCGATTTCCAGGGCAGCAGATCCAGGTTCGATTCCTAGGCGTGGGGTTTTCCATGTCATGAACGAAGCATCTAGAAAATATCGAAGCTTCTCTATAGATGGGACGATAGTTCGTTCTATGCTCGACTCTTCTGAAACGAAGTGCGTACCCTGGACAGCCGCCGTGCCTGCGCTAACCCTGATTGAGACAGACACACACACCACTTGTGGTATACCCACAAAATCTAGAACTGAACCAAACAAACAATATACATACATACATGTCAATGGATGTCTGGTGCGTAGATAATAATAGATACCTCTTGCTCCACAGAACGAACCAAGTAAGCTTCTCATCCCATGCAGCCAGCCGTAGCATGCATGTCGATTAGGTAGTATTAGCTATCCGGGATGATCCCTAGATGCATGCCACCACCACTATCGCCAAGTCAGTCAGCACATCACTTAACCATAAAGAACACCCGGTTTCTTGCATCATCATCAAGTCATCGTCATTAAAAGGTGTCAATTTAAATTATTGCTCAGAATGAAGTAGCAGTGAGCTTTTTCTGCCTTAAAACAACTCGCGTCAATCGCGCCAATATATATAATAAACCCTCCAGCGCCAATTGAGCCTATCGGCTATCATGCCATATGGTTTTCCCCCTTAACGCCGTGCCAGCCTGTGTGCCCCTTTTTGGTTCTTCGAAACATGTCCTGCTTTTTTGTGTTTGCCATTTACACTGAATTATCCCACCTCGTGACCTGCCAAATTGGTAAAGAAAAAAGTAAAATAGAGGCATCACCATGCATCCCTGTTGCTGCGGGTGCAGAGTCCTCGTTTCGGCTTCCAAAATTCCACCTCGTTGTTGTTGGATCCCCTTGTAAAATGTCATGCTTTGTGTGAATCGGATATACATCAAAACTCGCCCAGATCATTACTAGACTGGCGAACTGGCACTACCCACAGGGGCATTGTAGTTACCAAAGCCTCCATGCTCTGCAGCGCCGTTGTCTGCTTTCATCGTACCATTAAGCAGAGGACATAATCTTAGCACAGATAGGTCAGTATAATTGTCAGAAAAAACTAACGGGCAGATGTTGACGTGAATGGAAGACAAAATTTGGGAAGTAAGAGGATCGTGGCTTCACTGGATGAACATTGCTTGGGGTTTGATCTGTTTCAATGTTCGCTCCTCCACCACGCGTGGTCTCTGAAGCCTTGCTTCTTTTCTCGTTCTTCGCGAGCCTCACGGGCTTTCTCTTGCAGCTCTCTTTTCAGCTGCAGTTGAGCTTCCCTTTGCTCTTGAAGCAGCTGCTCTTTCTTTAGCTTTTCCTCCAAAGCTTTTTGCTTCTTGGTTTGCTTGGCAGATTTTTTGCTCTTTTGAACAGCTGTCCTCTCACTGGCCCATTGTGATTTCTTTTCTTTGCGCGTCTGGGTTTCGGATTGTCGCAATTTGCGAGCAAGAATACTTTTCTTTGCTCTCTTCTTCGTCTTCTTTTTTGCACCACTAGTGCCATGTTCTGCCTCGTTGCGAGGAGACCACCAATCAAAAGACACACGAGGGGGCGGTGAAGTAGGGGGTGGGAGGGTAGAATTGTCCATACTTTTTGTTTGTCTTGATATGTCCAACTTGCCCACAATTGGCACACTTTCGGGTTGTTCCTGTAGGGACCTTATCCGCTCCAGGTGACCCAGCGTCGCCTGAGCTTGCTTTCTGGTGCAGCTCCTTTTGTTGCTCTCGGGCTTGTCGCCGAGCCTTATTTTTCTCCAATCGCTCGAGTTCTTTTTTGATTCTGCATCACTCATTAACACGCTGTTGCAGTCATGCATTGAGGATTCTGCCTTGGGGACTTACCTAAGGTTCGCAAGACGGTCATGATCGGCATTGCCCGTAGGGCGCGCGGTGTAGATGCTGTGGATAAATATACGTAAGCAGGTGCTCTAAACTCCAACCCAATAGCATCCGAGACAGAGCCAGGAGAACCCAAACCATAGGAAGGCTTTCGTGGTTTGAGGTATCTCTGTGACAGTCTTGACCACCGATACATCGCCAGGACCAAGGGGGGCAACCTCCCGGGAGCACTAGGTGGTTTTCTTTTGGACTTAAATTCAGAACGAACTAAAGCTTTCACGTACTCTCTCATTTCCAAGTCGGCTTCTGTGCGCCGCTTTATATACTGTGAAATGACCACTGGGTCATGAACGACTTCCAAACGTGTTTGTGTCGTGCCGTCTGGAAGCTGCACTTCTCGTGAAATACGGATCGCTCGTTTCTGATGGCGGCTAGATGATGTCAGACCGCTAATTTGGCTGGTTCCATCGTCAAAATGTGCTGGAGTAGCTGCCTGTTGAATGTTAAATCGGTCATCCTCGTCCTCTGTCATTGCTATATCTTTGTCATCGTGTTCTTGAGGGTTTGAAAGCGTTGCTTTTTGTTTATCCCAAATCTCATTAATGCCCTCCTCATACATAGCCTGCTGCTTCTTAACATTATATGCGTGGCCACCATTGGCGCGCTTCTCACGTTCCATAGCATCCGCGGATGTGGCCAGAGGACCCTGGACTGCTTCAATGTAACCACCTTTCATTGACGTTCGAATGAAGCTGAAGCCAAGCCCATGGCCAGTAGGATCTCCTTCACCATGTAGTTGTAACATGGCTTTTTGAGCGCAAGCATCGATAAAAGCTTTCGTCGTCTTCCAAGGCGCCATTTTGTCGGCTAGAGTCTCTTCCTGCTTTTCGGCAGCCTTCTTCGCCCCCTTTGCAATCTTGCTACCTTCGTCATCGTCGTCATCCTCATCGGGATCGACCACTTGCCCGTCGTCGTCAATAGTGGCATTTCGAGGATCATACCCGGCATCCTCGAGTTCCTTGATACCAAGTTGCATAGCATCAAGAAGACAAACCTCTTCTGGCTTAATCATAGCACGGATTGCATTCTCGTCCGGAAGTATCTCGCCAGGCTTAAGACGCCACATTCCCTTCTCCCCACTATCTCTGTCATACTGAAGAAACTCCTTCAACTTCTGCCGGTTCTGAGTATCAGTAGAGTCCGCAATGTGTTTTGTGATATCTGAAAGTTGGCAGTTGTCCGATCGACTGTGTCGAATCATTCGGAATGCCAACATCTTCATTCTGTTCTTCGAAGCGTTTGTGACCCTCCTGCTGTGAGGTCCTGGGACGTCCACTGATGGAAAGGCTTGGCCGACAACGTGCATATGGTCAATTTTGTGAAGAAACCACTTCGGACCGCCTATACCTGTAGTATTGCGAATAACGAGGAAATCGGTCGTTCGTGGACTATGCTTGAAAACAGGAGCTCTGTACATTTCGTTATGGAGAGTTGGTACGACCTCGCCTGCATCCACAGTTCCAAATAGCGAAAACGGGGATCTGTCCTCAGGAAGAAGAGTTCGATATTCGCCAAGATCTAGCTTTGGGAGCTGATCCTCCTCGTTGCTGTTTTCCTTTCGTCTGTAATAGTTGATCAATCTGCTACCCATGGCAAAGCTATTGAGTACTCTCGGCCGGGGCTCACAGTATTCAAAGAGCACCGCAGTGGAGTTATCGCAGAGACTAAGATCTAAAGATTTGACGAATATTTCTTGCGCCTTTCCTTTCATCTGCTTTCGTTTAAAATGCAAAGGTTTGTCAAACCGAACGGTGTGGCCAGCGTATTTCTTGTAGCGGAATCGCGGTCGGTGATATTCGTCAGTCGTACCACTGAGCTTGACCTTGTAGTATGGCCATGAAAGCCTAATGGCAGGCATGCCATGCTCTACAGATATGTTGCCTAGTGTTGCTCGAACCTTACTTTGGTGATTTTCTTTGAGTAATTCGTAGGCCTCATCGTTTGAGAGGTTGAAGCGCTGTGAGACATCTCGACCCATATTGCCATTGGCCATCCTCTTCATCTTGGTCTCTTGCCGTGGCCTTTTGGTCATGCTGTAGACATCGGTTTCGATAAGAAGGTGGGGGTCGCTCATATCCAAGTGAACTCGCTTTGCGCCACGACGGGTAGTGTCCTCAAAGTTGTCGAACGATGGTGCGGTATACCGCGGAATCTCTGGAAGGCCTAATTTCAACGTTCTACGCTTCTTTGGGCGTGGTTGTGGATCGTCTGCAACATCCATTAAGAACTCCGCGTCCCATTCATCATCTTGCTCAGCATCCTCAAGATGGCGCTTCTTGGATAGCAACGCTTGCTCGGCGGCAGACTGCTGATCTAAAAAGTCTTTCTCAACAGTCTCAACATGTTGATTCCAATCTTGACAAGCCAACTCGATATCCCGTAACGTGAAGCCCATTACAGTTTCATTATCGGACTCTGGATCAACATCAAACTGGACCGCATAGTCCTCCCGCTCTACATTCCCCAGACCACAGTGAACTGTGCCGTTGATTGCTATCCCATGCGGGTTGGGCTTTATTGTTGATGTTGCAGGCCCCGGGATACGAAACAGCTTCTCATCGTCATGTGCCAAGTCAAGACTTAGTTTGCTTGTGACCAGGTGTTTTGGCTTCTTTGTAGGCTTCTTTTCTTTCCAAATTGCCCTCTTTGGCGGCAACAGCTCACTCCACGTGAGAATGTGACCTTTCTTGAACGCGGGCCATGATGCCTTTAGAAGGTCCTCCATCGATTCAGCCGGGGCGGGAATATCGGGGTCTTGATTGGCAGCACCATTCAGGTGCGGATCAGGATCGAAATTTATGGCACCAAAGCTCATAGTAGGATCAATGCCTTGCGTATCATCACCAGCTTCGGCATCGCGAACGTGGGGGCCTGGCGAACTTGGCCCGGCGAGAGGGTCGATCGGGGAAGACGGGCCTTCTCCAAATAGGTCGTCAGCATCGTTGCTCGTGTTTCCATCGTCAGTCAGCCCTGGCACCTCGATCGAGGTTCCTGCGCTTGGTTCCTCCTCGTCAGGGAGGTCATCGTCGCTAATATCTTCAAAATCCTCTGCGTCGTCTGCTTTGTTGGTTTGGTCGAAAGGTGTATCATCAAGCTTCAAGCCACCGCTAGTACCGTCCTGACTCTGTTCAAGAAGTCGCGCGATCTCGCGTTCGTCAGCCACATTCTGGGCCTCCCAGGCGGTGTCGTCCAAAGACGAGAATTCGACGTCGTCACCCATGATCGCGACGCGCCTCCTCCCCTCAAAGCGGCCTCCGAGGGGTGTCGTGCAAGTGTTAGAGTTTAGATCATGCTTTGTATGACTGAAGTCGCCCCGAGCGCGTCGTTCCGAAGATAGAATAACGGAGAGAACGCCAGCGCTGTTGTGGATGCTGCCGAGAGGTCGAGATGGGCTGCTGTAGTTGTTGAGTTCAATGAGGCACGTTCACGGCAATACGGGGGTGAGGCGCGGAGTGCTGAGTCATCACAATGGTCCGTGCACACTTGCTAGCTGCAACTTCAGTTCATGGCTATAGATTAATGACTTAACATTCGCTCCAACTTCACTTTTTTCTATAAGCTAGAATAACGCAAATATCGTAGTTTTTCTTATTAAAGCTTGACATCAATTTATAAGCTAGAATCTGTGTAGTGTACTTATGCCCAGCTGTGGTGTAATATGCATGTGCTGACCTTGTAGTAATCTATGTTCAGATGAAGAAGCATAATATAGGGATAATGAACAAGTTAAAAACGATAAACTGAAAGGTATTTAGCCAATGAAATGCGGATTTAAATGGGCTGCAATGCTTAAAAGAATTTATGAAGTTCAGTGGAAATTGAGCTATTGAAACCTGTACGCAGTCTTTCATTTCATCTATGAGGTAGGATAATTTAAGGACACAGTAAAACAGACTTCTGTACCATCTGACTACACAACGAGAAACAATATAGTTGGTCGTCCAAGACCTAATCATTCCTTAGACTTTGCGACTAGATGCCTTATGAAAGGTCGACTAAATCCGACGAAGCATAAAATAAACAAACTTGATTTTTATTTTATTTCTATTTCTATTTCTAAATTTTTTTTTTTAAAAAAAAAAGAATGATTTCGTCTGTGCTGAATTTCTTGCTTTTGCCCATATAGAAGGTACATTTCCAGGTTCTAAAGGCACAGCCAAAGAAAACCAAACATATGATGTCCTAGCGCCTGTTGTGATAGCAGTAGGTAGTGGTCGGTTACGTAATAGGAGGACGCATCTCGCATATGTTCACATTTCAATTGCTCTCGGAAGGGCAGGGAGCACCACATGCAAGTTCATGCGGTTTCCACAGGGCGACAAATGGGATGTCAGACTTACACTGAAGACTTCTCTGGTGTGCATGACTTCGTCCGGCGGTGGAGGCTGATGAAGGCGCAGCCGGCAGATCACGAGCCGATGAGAAATAGCAGTGAGGGCAAAGCTGCCTACTGAGCCTTGATACAAATTTGGCAATAATATTTGGCACTCAACTAGAGTTTGAGCGAACCTAGTATCACCTGCTATGAATTTAAGTATGCTTGGTTAAGTATTAACTCCCAAGACTTGAATCTTGATAGAAACCTGACCTCAATAAAAGAAGGGCCTGTTCAGGCTCTCCACAAGGCAGCCTCCCTCACTGGGGTGTTTTTAAGCTTGCTTGGGTGCTTATGGGTGGTGGCATGGATTTGTTTTCGCTCCGACGTTCCCGTGTATGTACGTACCCAATTCGAACATCGAACGGATTATGATTTGCGCCGAACTCCGCGCTGTCGCGTTTTGGTTGCCAATCTGGGGAGCGATGAATCATCAGACCCACTCTCTCAGTATAGAATCACGACAGGCATCATCGCGGAATGGAACCCTTTTGCGAACGAACTGGTCATTATTGTCACCTATTCTTCTTGATTCTGCTCGGTGCGCCTTTGCTACTTAGTTTCTACCTTGAGAACGGACCCATGAACTTGATAGACCCTTGCTGAACCCCCGAAAAGGCTGATGATCGCGGCACCGAAGCTAGTGTGTGGCGGCTGGACGTCATGGTCATCCATGGACACTTTCAAAAGCACCTCCATTCCAAGCTGACTGCGCTAGGAGCAATGCCAAGAAGCGCTATATTAATGGTGTTGCAGCGTGTAATCTGAACTGCCCTCCAGCTCTCGCCGCTGGCCAATCCGCCTTGCACCAAAAGAGACTCAGGTTCAGTTCCTTCGCCAACAACTCGGATGCCACTAAACCAAGCTTGTCTAATTTACCTGGAGGCAATAGGGCGTGTTTCGCTTTCGGGTATTTCTGACAGAGCCTGCACTGGCGTAATTTACATCGTTGCTTCTAACGCCACCAGCGCTGCATATCCTTTAATATACTGGGCTGCCCCCTGTGAGGCACCTTTCTAGTTCTTCCTCCATATCAACATTTTTTTCTTTCGCAATCTTCTACGATAATTCCTTTGATATCCTCGTTTGTTAAGACCTAAAACCATATCCTGTTTGCGTCTAATACATTCGATTCGGCTGATTCTGCGATTACCCTTGTCATCATCACGCGACATGAAATTCGACTTCGCTTTCCTCCTCTTTACCCTCATCACCACAGTATCGGCCACTGCCATTGATGGCTCCCGACATGTGGTGAGGGTGGATAGCCCTTCCCAGGTAGAAGACCAAGATCTGTTCAAGCGCAAAGGTGGAGGAGGTGGCGGTGGAAGAGGAGGAGGAGGAGGCGGTAGTAGTGGCGGTGGAAGCAGTGGAGGCAGCAGTGGAGGCAGCGGTGGTGGCAGCAGTGGAAGTTCAGGTGGAAATCGCGGAGGCAGTGGCAGTGGGAGCAGTGGTAGTGGAAGTGGAGGGGGCCGAAGTGGTTCTGGTGGAAGCTCGTGAGTCTTCACTTTGGAACAAATTCCCTTGCGGTCACAGATTGCTGACAACTTCAACAGCGGCAACCGAGCGCCAAACTCCAACACCGGCGGCACTTCAAGCGGCGGCAGTGGCCCTCGACCCTCGTTCGGCGGCGGTCGATATTATGGTGGTGGCGCGTCAACGCCTTACCGTGCCGGTGGTAGGAGTCCTCTTGGCATCGTGCCTTTTGCGTTAGCAGGTGGTGCTCTCGCCTTCTGGCCCGGTCTCTGGCTGGCTGGCGCATATATGTATCCTTATCACCGCCCTTACAACTACCATAACGCCTCAAGCGGCCGGAATGAAACTCGCAATGTGCTTTGCGGATGCGCCGAGAGCGCTGAATGTGGCTGCGACGACAACAATAACACCGCGTATTTCGATAGCCTCATCGGCAATGGCAGCTACAACGCTCTCAATAAGAGCGTCGTCAATGTTGCCAATGTCAACGGTTCACAAACCATTCTTATCAACGGAACGCTTCCTAATGGTACTACTGCCGATGGGCCGGATTCTTCTTCTTCTGACTCTGCTGCCGTGAGCATTCGACATGCGGTTGAAATGCTTGGTTTCTGGCCAGTCGTCGCTGCTGTGGTTGCTACGGTTTTCCTTGCTTAACTTGAGAGAACACTATGGGCTTGTGCACTTGCACTTCTTTGATACACCTTTCTTGAACATATTTTAAGAATGATGATTTTCCTGCGTTATGAATCGATACCAATGGGAAGAGATTGTTATGATATCCCTCAATGGCTATGACCGGGATATCGCGAGGGGTTGAATTTTCTAATAGAGACTAAGATATATGACATGAGCTCTAATGACGTGTATACGTTGCAAAGACTTGAAATCCGTGACTATTCTCATAATTACGCTATGTTTATACGTAAAAATGTGTGTTATATAGCATAGGCCTAGGTGCTTGGGAAGCAAAATGCGTTGAAACCATATTATGACCCTTGCAGTGGTTTACCGGAGTGGAACATGCAATTTCTATCTCATGTTGAGTCCGAGACCTCCGTGACGCCAGCTCCAACGAAGGAGGCATTGCCCGCGAAGTGGTGTATGACTACTATGGAACAGGGTATATGGATATCGTCTGGTGGTGGCAACATAGCTACGTAGCTCAAGGGTGGACTTGACTGGCCAACTCCCTACTCACTGCCATAAACGGCGACGTTGAGCTATGCGATATTGCGCCTATAGATGATGATTCTAGGAGTTGAGTATCTTATTTTGCCACATGAGATGTCATGGCGCTACTGGATCCTCGTGAGGCGATCTATTGTGGCTGGCTTGTCTCGGGATGTTTATGAACAAGCACAAGGTGGAGATTCGGAGTAGGACACATCTTCTCCGATGGGGGGGGGGGGGCGTGCTATATGCAAATCGAAAGATGAAAATGACTACACCAACATTGCAAAGGCAATAATACCATTCCAAGGAATAGTCCATCGATGGCCAAAAGATACCTCTGTGGCATAACTCCTTGAGAGAGCTCTCCATGTTGTCGGTATGAGAGCACAACAGTAGCGACGCTTTAGTGAAGTTAGGTAAGTACCTTGGCGCGCGTGACTCCAAGTCTAGTGGACAAAGCCAACGCCTTTCAACGACCACACGACACCTCACATGAACCATGAGAACATATAGTCCATGACTTCTACTCATCTATTTTTATAAATTTATGCATCTTCAACATCTCATTTGAACGACCCAGAATGCCAAATGACATTGACAAGTCTCTGCTTGATCGATTACAAGCACTGCGGGGTTCAAGTCCCAATGTGACGCCTGAACAAGCAGCTCCAGTAAAGTATGGAATAAACAGGCAATCTCATTGTAATAATATTCACAGCCCAAAACCAAGACTAATGTTTGTATAGATTCAGTGTGGATACAATTGAGAGATCAAAAACACCGACACGAGAGGATGCGTTGGTTTCGCGGCTTAAGTCTCTGAGAGCTCAGGATGAGACTTCTCCTGCTTCAACGAGGGCTTTGCCAACACAAGAGAAGAAGAAGACTGATCCTTCTTTGACTCATTCGGAATCAATATCAGAGAAGAAAGATGTGACTTCTGATATGGAAAAGACTGCTTATGCAGAAGAAGGAGATGACGTGGATGCCATGTTCTCAACAGATGACAAGACACTGGAAGAGCTATTAGGTGGTGTTGGTGAAGATGAGAATCCACCAGAGGAACCTAGTGACGACCAAATCAAAGCTCTTCTAGAAGAGATTTCCAAATCCATACCTAAGGATACAGCAGAGGGGGGAAATCCATCTGCCGAGGATGAGAAGGCAACAGAGGACTCAGACGACTCGGACGGAGAGCACATGCAACGGGACGTTGACGACGTGATTGCCAAATTTCGTGACGAGGCCGAAGTCGAAGCGGCCCTGAATCCCAAAGCGGACGTCGAGCCTGATAATGAACAAGACAATGAAGATGGTCAACCCACAGATCTCGCCCTGCCAACCCTCCCACCCAACCTGGACGATCTACCTTCATCCCCTCCCCGCACCACGAGCAACGCCAAAGCCGACGACATTGACGATATAACCGCCCGCATGGCCGCCCTCCGCGCACCCACCGCAAACACCGACTCCGAAGACTCCCTCAACCTGCCCTCCGTACCAAGCTTCAAGCCCTCCACTGGCGATACGCCTGTCAAGCGCCTCACCAGCAAGACAAACTACACTGACGACGACATGGATGGGTGGTGCACCGTCTGTCTTGAGGACGCTACGGTGCAGTGCTTGGGCTGCGATGATGATGTCTATTGTACGCGTTGCTGGAGGGAGATGCACATTGGCCCGTCGGCGGGCTTTGACGAAAGGAGCCACAAGGCCGTACATTTCACGAGAGCGAAGAAGAGGGAAAAGAAGGTTGCTTTGGGAGCTTGAGTGTTTTGATTGAATAAAATTCAATTTGACTCGCCGAATTGCATTTCCCCTTTCCCATAACCCAGATCCATACGTTTCAATCTGCCAATTTAATATACCATACATAATTATAAAACGCCAGGCTGCCTCCTAGAACTCCGTGTCCATTCCATTCCATGCTATGCTTTTACTTTTCGTGACCAAAATAAATCTGTCCAACCAAAGGTTCTGATTGTGACAGAAAAAAAAATTGAACGTACTTCAGCTAATCAATCATCTTGCTGCTGTCCCCCCCTGACTAGCCCAGTCCGCTGCTCATGACCAGGCTGC
Source organism: Sphaerostilbella broomeana (assembly GCA_930272545.1). Taxonomy (NCBI): domain Eukaryota; kingdom Fungi; phylum Ascomycota; class Sordariomycetes; order Hypocreales; family Hypocreaceae; genus Sphaerostilbella; species Sphaerostilbella broomeana. The sequence goes on from CAKNET010000038.1 coordinate 14,076, forward strand.
CCACGGACATCCTCCCATGTTGCACCAAAGCGGCGACCAGTTGATGCCAACAAACTCTCTTCTTCATCCGCTTCAGCATACTCATCGATTTCTGCTAAATTCATTCTTGGTGTTCGCACTAGAGCGGTGACAAAGACGATGAGGAAAACTCCTAGAAACGCGTACTGGGCCCAAAAGTCGATGGCGCCAAACACGGGCCATGTAATTGCGATGCGGTTCAGGAGAGTTGACATCACGGATGGTGTACAAACATCCTTTGCGTGTTTGTACTTTAGAGTATCGGAGCATGTACGGATCAGGTCTGGGTGGTTCGTGCAGTCTGGTTGTCCTCCGGGATAAGGAGGCTCGTTTGTGCAGAAAGTTTGAGTTCCGTAAAATGCGTACTGCGGAGCCACAAACATGGCCACGGCATAGTTGATTGCTAACGTGATCAACACTAGCATGACCGTGGCAATGAGTAGAGCCTGTGGAGCCGTTCGTCCTCTGCGAATTTGAAAAATTCTAATCCAGAGAAAGCGAATACCAACCGTAGCAATGCCGGAGATGGAGCTGCTGAAAAGGAAAAGGACTAGCAAAGCCATCATGATGTAGTCAACCGGGAAGACTTTGGCGGCTTGGACGAAGATCCAGTTCATCGGCTGAAAGACGTGTATCTGACCTAGGATATAGCCACAATGCTGTTTGCAAAGGGAATTCTTTGCCTTATCAATACCCGTGATGAACATGGATACCCATATTAGGACTGCAAGAACCAACAACAAGATACCGCCAATCATTTTCAGAGGCCGAAAGAGGGCGCATAGTCGGAGCCAAGCCTGATAGACCCGACTCTTACCCTCACCCTGGGCTTCAGCCGCAAGGCGTTCACGTCGAACCAGGGTTTGCTCTTCTCTGATGAGGGCATCGAGTTCACGGCGATCCTTTCGAGACATGCCATCTTCGCGGCCAGTATTGCGCATCTCAAGCTGGCGTTGACGCTCTCGGTTTGCCTCTAGCTGAGAAGCTGTCGTGGCAGAGAGCTGTGGTGCAGAGATGGAGGGAGCTGACTTGATGAAAGATATTGGCAAGAGGGCCAGTCCGGAACCCGTGTGGACAACGTACAGCAAGGTGCCCTGAGTGATCAGCAGACCGAGAGCGAATGACAGTGCCTTCTCGCCATGGTTTTGAGAGAGTAGTGATTTGTAGTAATCGAGATCCCAGTGACCTTTGGCATCACCTGCGGCGGGTACAAAGAAGCCTACCAAGAATAGGATAACGACCAGAGCGACGAAGAAAAGAGTGTATTTTGCCGCGTCCCAAAACCGGCTTTTCCATGTTCGCCCTTCCTCCTCGAATGCAACCTCGTCGTATGCCTCGTACCAAAAGTAGGCAAACGGAATCACGAGTAGACATAGCAAAGCATCAAGACTATACAATGTGTAGTAGACAATCTTGAGAGTAAGGAGAATATTGGAGATTCGCTCAGGAGTAGCCCACTCTTTCTTGGCTCCGAGGCTTGAGGATCCGGTCGACGAAACGAGAGCGATATCGACAGGGAGAAGCAGAATGGTCGCGAGAAGGGAGGTCAAGCTGATGACGGCGACGACGCTGACGACGGCAGAGCGTTCACGGGGTGCTTGCCATGTGAATGTGGTAATGATGGCTGCGACAAGGCAGAGGGCGACTGCAACTGCATAGGCGACCCAGATCAAGCTGGTCTGAACGAGACCTGCGTCAGCCATGTTGGGCGGCGATGGTAGACGGCTTCTTGGAAATATTAACGACAATATTCCAAAATGCGAAGCTTTTGGGAGGACGTTGCAAACATGTCAAGCCAAAGGGGGGGGAAGCAAGAGGTGGTTGTTGCCTGTTGAACGCGTGCGCGGGTTGGGTGTCGAAGGGAATGCTGTTTCAAGAAGAGCCCTGGAGTTGTGACGCAATGGCAGCATCACCAATGGCTCTAGCCCACAAGCCCTCCAGGGCTGTTTTCGGGCAGCTTGTTCTAGCCCTGGAGGCCCCTGATACTGCTAATGTGACCTAAACTCCACTGTGAGCTCGCCCTTGCAGCGGCTACAGGCTTTAGTGTGGGTTAATAAACTACCTAGGTAGTTCGAGTGGCTTGAGGCGCTCTTAGGCAGTTGACAACTCGAAGAGTACGTACCTTTGGCAAGGAGCTCCAGGTGCTTGGCAATGGCAGGCTTGGGTTGAACTTAGCGCGCGCACGACTGCTGCTGGGACGGCGCGGCAGCGCGTTGATCCGCCATTGAGCAACTACCGCCGCTCTGCGGCTACCAAAACAACCCACCTCTCAGAAACTGCTTTTGCGACAAGCTTTCTCACGAAGGCAGCAACTATCAATTGGTCTTGTGAGGAGCTGGGAGAAATGCTCTTACTGCAATGCAGGTTTACACAGAGCTTGCGGCTCCCACCGCCGTCACACATTCCTTGAGTCTGCCTCTAACCTCCGCCACGGCGAGCAACCTGGTCGTCGCCAAGGGCTCGCTGCTCCAGATCTTCACCATAAGATCCATCTCCTCTGAGCTCGATCCCGAGTTCCAGCCAAGTCCGGCGCAAAATGCGGAGCCACAATTCGACCGTCAAGTTAATGACGATGATGGCCTCGAATCCTCATTTCTCGGCGGTGAGACGATGCTCATGCGAGCCGATCGAACAAACAATACGAAGCTTGTTCTTATTGCAGAGATTCCACTTGCAGGAACTGTCATTGGACTGGCAAGGTTGAAGCTTAAGAGCACAGCTTCAGGAGGCGAGGCTTTGCTACTGGCATACAAGGCTGCGAAGATGTGCTTGGCCGAATGGGATCCTAGGAAGAACGAGCTCCAGACGGCTTCCATCCATTACTACGAAAAGGATGACCTTCAAGGAGCACCGTGGGAAGAGGCGGTTGGCGATTACGTGAACTGTCTTGAAGCAGATCCAGGGAGCAGATGTGCGGCTTTCAAGTTTGGTACCCGCAATCTCGCCATTCTCCCTTTCAAGCGCTCCGAAGAGGACTTGGAAATGGATGATTGGGATGAGGACCTGGATGGGCCTCGGCCCGCCAAAGAGCCCACTGCTGCTGTCAATGGAGATAGCAATAATGTAGAAGCAGCCTATACACCATCATTTGTCCTGCGCCTGCCTCTCCTGGACCCAAGTCTGCTTCACCCTGTGCACCTCACGTTTCTGCATGAATACCGCGAGCCCACTTTTGGTGTTCTATTTTCCAACCGAGCGCCATCTTCATCTTTAGGGTCAAAGGACCATCTGTCATACAAAGTGTTCACTTTGGACCTACATCAACGTGCATCAACTACAATTTTGTCTGTCACTGGACTTCCGCAGGACCTGTTTAAAGTCATTGCTCTCCCTGCACCAGTTGGAGGGGCTTTGTTGGTCGGGGATAATGAACTGATACACATTGACCAATCTGGAAAAACAAATGGTGTGGCTGTCAACCCTCTAGCAAAACATATGACTTCGTTCAGTCTTATGGATCAGTCCGAGCTGAATCTACAGCTTGAGAATTGCGCTATAGAGCTGATTGCTATCGAAAACGGCGAGTTACTGCTAGTTCTGAAAGATGGGCGCTTGGCAATCATCTCCTTCAAAATCGATGGGCGAACTGTGTCCGGTCTAGGCATCAAACTTGTGGCGACAGACTGTGGCGGCAATCTGATAAAAAGCAGAGCGTCGAGCATATCGCGATTGGGTAAGAACGCTGTTTTCATTGGAAGTGAGAACAGCGACTCTGTTGTGCTTGGATGGTCTAGGAAGCAGACACAGGAGAAGCGCAGGAAGTCTCGAGTTATCGACCCAGACCTGGCGTTGGATGTGGATGAGTTGGACCTGGATGATGACGATGAGGAGGATGATGACCTCTATGGGAACGATTCCGGGACGGCAAAAACATCCCAAGTTGTCAATGGCACCTCAAACAAGCCTGGAGAATTAACCTTCCGAATACAAGATATACTCCTAAGCATTGCACCGATACAGGATGTGACGTGCGGAAAACCTTCGTTTCTAGCGGACAGTGAGGAGGCTACTCTAAGCAAAGGGGTTACTGCAGATTTGCAACTTGCTTGCGCTGTGGGCCAGGGTAATGCAGGTTCCCTTGCTGTTATCAATCGTGAGATACAGCCTAAGGTCATTGGACGCTTTGAGTTTCCCGAAGCTAGAGGCTTCTGGACCATGTGTGCGAAAAAGCCGGCGCCGAAGGCCTTGGGGACAAACACTACGGTAGGGGGTGACTATGATACGGCCGGGCAGTACGACAAATTCATGATTGTCGCTAAGGTAGACTTGGATGGTTATGAGACATCTGATGTCTATGCTCTGACCGCAGCTGGATTTGAGACGCTCAAGGAAACAGAGTTTGAACCTGCTGCTGGCTTTACAGTAGAAGCTGGCACTATGGGCAAGGAAACCATTGTTGTACAGGTGCTCAAGTCAGAAGTACGATGTTACAACGGAGGTATATGCAGGCTATCTTTTTACTGGAGTTATTAGGAACATCACGCTAACTTTTTTTAGATCTTGGTTTGACTCAAATCATCCCTATGCTTGATGAAGAAACTGGCGCGGAGCCAAGGGCTGTTAGTGCTAGCATCATGGATCCATACCTACTCATTATTCGAGACGATAACAGCGTTTTCCTGGCCGAGATCCAGACCAACAATGAGATTGAGGAGTTGGAAAAGAACGATAGCCCCCTAACATCCACTAAATGGCTAGCTGGATGTCTGTATAATGACATGAAGAGTGTTTTTCAACCAAAGGCTGGCGATACGGCGACAGATGTTAGTAAAAGGATCATGATGTTCCTGCTTAGTTCCTCAGGAGCTCTACATGTGAGTTCCCTGGCCACAATGAAGCCAAGGCCTATCAACTGATCACTTCAGATATACGCACTTCCCGACCTTTCAAAGGCTCTTTACGTTGCTGAGGGTCTTTCATCAATACCTCCACATCTCTCTGCCGGATTTGTAGCTCGCAGAGGTGCTGTTCGAGAAACCCTATCAGAACTGGTTGTAGCAGATCTTGGAGATGTGGTGTCTACCTCACCATATTTGATTGTAAGACTTCATTCTGGAGGCGTGTGCTCCTTGCTGACATATGTTCTAGCTGCGCCATTCTACTGATGACTTGACTATATATGAGACGATTCGCTACCAGGCAGACGAATCAGCTTCTGCTTTAACAGACTCACTTTTCTTCAAGAAATCTGTGAATGCTTCCCTAGCAAAGACCGCTGTCGAGGCTTCTCCAGATGATGCCTCTCAGCAACCACGGTTTGTCCCACTAAGGGTTTGTGCCAACATTGCTGGGTACAGCACCGTCTTCCTCCCAGGCGCTTCACCGTCCTTTATTCTTAAAAACAGCAAGAGCATACCGCGAGTCATTGGTTTGCAAGGTCTCGGCGTTCGGGGGATGAGCACATTTAACACGGAAGGGTGTGATAGAGGCTTCATCTACGCTGACTCCGAAGGCATTGCCAGGGTCACCGAGCTGCCTGGCAAAACCAACCTGGCGGAATTGGGACTTTCTGTGAAGAAGGTTCCTCTCGGCGGTGATGTCCGCCATATTGCATATCACGCACCGACTGAGAGCTACATAGTTGGCTGCACTGTTTCTGACCCGTTTGAACTACCAAAGGATGACGACTACCACAAAGAGTGGGCAAGGGAGAACCTCAGCTTTGTTCCATCCGTGGCTCGGGGTGTGCTCAAGCTCATCAATCCTATCACGTGGACAGTAATCCACACAGTCGACCTGGAGCTAGGCGAGTCAATTGAGAGCATGAAGACACTCCAACTTGAAGTGTCTGAGGAAACCAAAGAGCGAAGAATGCTTGTCGCGGTGGGCACGGCATTGAGCAAAGGCGAGGACCTCCCCACTAGAGGTCGTGTGCAGGTGTACGACATTGTTACCGTCATTCCCGAGCCGGGTAGGCCGGAGACGAACAAACGGCTCAAGCTACTAGCAAAAGAGGAAATTCCCCGCGGAGGTGTGACGGCTCTGTCGGAGATCGGGACACAGGGCCTCATGCTGGTAGCGCAGGGCCAGAAATGCATGGTTCGTGGTCTCAAGGAAGACGGCTCTCTGCTTCCTGTGGCTTTCCTGGACATGAGCTGCCATGTTTCCAATGTCCGGGCACTTCCCGGCACGGGTCTTTGTCTCTTAGCCGATGCTTTCAAGGGCCTTTGGTTTGCTGGGTACACCGAGGAGCCGTATACCTTTAAGATATTGGGCAAGAGTAGTGGCGCACTGCCCCTGTTGGTAGCTGACTTTTTACCAGATGGAGACGATCTTTCCCTGGTAGCGGTAGATGCGGATGGCGATATTCACATTTTGGAATTCAACCCTGAGCGTAAGTCTTTTTGCAAGATTTTAAAGTTACCCTCCAAGGCCCCCCCCCAAAAAAAGGAAACGAACAAAACAAATGCTGACGTTGGTTCTATTTTGCAGATCCTAAATCTCTCCAGGGCCATCTCCTCCTACACCGCACCACATTTAGCGTCACCCCCAACCCACCAACCTCAACGCTTCTTCTCCCGAGGACCCTTCCGGCGTCTCACTCCTCTACGTCCACAGCCCGAGAATCATATCCTGCATCATCTTCATCATCATCCTCATCATCGCATATCCTCTTGCTAGCCTCTCCCTCCGGCTCTCTCACCGCACTCACCCCTCTCCCCGAATCAGCTTACCGGCGTCTCCTCTCCGTTACGAACCAGCTGCTCCCCGCTCTGGTCCCTCATGGAGGCCTGCACGCCCGTGCGTATCGGACGCCCGAGGGCGGGGGTAGCGCGTCGCGCTTTGTAGGTGTTGAGACGGCGGCTTCGGGGAGGGCTATTGTGGATGGTGCGGTGTTGGCGAGGTGGAATGAGTTGGGGGCAGCGAAGAGGGCGGAGGTGGCAGCGAAGGGTGGGTATGATGGCGTGGTGGAGATGAGGGAGGAATTGGAAGCTGTGTTGGGATGGAGTGGATTGGCGTATGTTTGATATCGGCGGCAGATCGGTATTAATAGCCTAGAGCATAGATGTTTGTATGAATGGGATATATCTATAAAAGAACCGTACGTTGTTGATAGTACGAATAAGTTGAATGATTACACTTATATAAGAGACCAAATACATGAGAAGCTGTTTTATGGCAATCAAATCACGGTATACCGGAATTGTCAGCAAATGGAATTCGTAATTGTCCGCTTCTAGTGTTACATCAGGTAGCCCCAGGCATTCCCGTCTCATGATGATAATAATAATAATAACAACATCATCATCTATCCATCACCACCACCCTGTCTACCGACCTATTCTTCCATTGACGCCTAATAACCAATAACAGTACAGTGGAGACAAGAGAATTTGTTTCTTGTCTTGACGGCATAAGAACCTAGCCTAAATCCATAATAATAATGTGAAAATCCAAAAAGGGGCAACCCGAAAAGTAAGGTTCACACTCGCAATCGTCTAAGTGATACAGTGGTCTTTTTTGTTCTGTTTCGTTTCGTTTCGTTTTCGCTTTGTTTTAAAGCAAGAAAAAAAGAAAAAAAGTAACCTTAGTGAGCTTCTTGGATTGAATCTGCCTTTCTGCGGAGACTGCCCCATCGGCGCTTCAGGCCCTCACTGAGTTTCTTGCCGGTTGAGTGTCGGCGCTGTAGGTCATTGCCACTTGATGAGGAGGGACCGGCAACAGCGGTGCTGATGCTTCGTTGGTGCTGTTTGCCCTTGCTTTGGGACTGGCGGCTGTTGGTGCCGGGTTGCATTTCGAACTCCATAGGGTCGCCTTTTGCGGCTAGTTTCTTTTCTTTGAGAGCTCGTTCGATGGTGAAGGAGGGTTCGCCTTTGCCTTTGTAGTCTTCGGGATGGTATTCCTGGTGGGTATTAGTATTTGCGGTTCAGGGATTTCAATGTTAATAGAGGGAGGAGGGGGGAGTATATGCTTACAATACCGTCCCATCGTCTCCATGCACCACCAGATGCTCCTGGGTCACGCTGAAGGTCGAATTCCTCGTAGTCCATTTTGTTTCCGCTGAAGTCGTAGCTGCCGGAGGGAATAGTCGCAGTACCTTGTAGGGGTATGTGACGCTCAAGACTGTCGGCGATGTATTCCCTTGGGGTGGCACGAAGAGCCGCCATGTTGGATTCACGTACTGCCGCAACAGGCGAGTACATCTTGTTCAGGTTTCGGCTAAGCAGGGTAGCATCGTATGGACCGCCATGATGGTACGTGCCTCCAATGGTGTCGAGAGAGTCGATCATATCGGTGTCGGAGATGCGCTTGCGGTGACGGTGCGGACGCTCCGCTGCACGACTTTCCTTCTTAATGACATCTAGAGGACGGTGCGACATGTCTCCGGGGAAGCGCTCACCAAGAGAGCGATGGCGACTATGATTAGGGGTGTTGTGGCGGTGGTTGGGGCTCGGGGCCTTGGGATGTGGAGTGTTTGTGCTCAGGGACTGGCGATGACCCTTTGCTGGCGGGCTGTATGGGGGAGGCGAGCCTGGAGGAGTGAGCAGTTCCTTGCCTTCGGAATCACTCGTCGATTTCTGTGAGAATGCGAATGGGTTAGACGGGTGGAATTTGCCGCTTGGGCTAGCTGAACTAGGAGGTGTTGGATATCTCTCGCGCTTGACGTCTTTAACTGGTGTCTTGTCGTTGTTTTCAGATGTATTTCGCGATGAGAATTGGCGGGATGAACCGGCCTCAGCCTGTGATGCAGCTCGAGCTTCTTGGGAGGCACGGAATTGGTTGTAGTGTGAAGCTCCAGGACCTGTCTCCTGGCTGGGTTCAGGGGCAGTGAGAGGATCTAGGATATATTTCCGAGCCTGCATTGAGAAAATGGTTAATGGATTTTGCGATTTTGTAAAATGAAGAATGAATAAAGTTGGAAGGTTTGAATATCAGAGCCGTGACAAAAGTAGGTGGCGGTGTTAAGGGCCTTAATAAAGTATCAAGTAGGAGTAAGGAGCTTTAAAGCAAAAGAATAGTGTAGTGGTGGGGTGGTGGGTAGATGAAGTTATAGTGGGGTTATGACGGCAGTGCGACTGATGATGTTAAACGTGGGAGGAGAAGAACAAGCCTTCAAGTGAACAAGCGAGCAGGGAGCCACCCCTGGAGAGAGAGAGCAATTAACAGCTTTTTTTTTTTTTTTTTGAACGAATGATGGTGTTGCCTGTTTTGTCTCGACCCAACATCATCCGATCCAGGGACTGCCGGAGGATGCGACCAAAGAAGAATAGAGGGCTTTTTCTGATCCGCAGGACCCGAAAAAAAGAGGAAAAGGTGACGCAACCGCTATCTTCAGGGTTCTTTGCATTCTCAAGGGTTCTGCTTCCCAGCGATCGGCGCCGATCGACTCATGGTGGGCCGCCGGTGACGAAGCCAACTGCCGCAGCGACACGCACCAGCTGGATGATGAACACCAGCGCACGATAAGAGGAATGAATGGAGATGAATAATAAAGCATATTGGGGATGAGGTAGAAAGGAAAGGGCGAAAAAAAAAGATAAAATCAAGGGATGGAGTTTTTATGACGCTGACGACGACGACGACGATGATGATGATGATGATGGTGGTGCACTTACCCATTCCTTATCCATGCTCTCCATGGCTGATGATGCTTCTGTGTAAGCAAGTCTCTGAGGTTGAGAGGTAAAACGACCAGAACTGCAGTCGTAGATGGCGATCGTCCACGGATCGGCTGTTGTCGAAGGAGTAGCCGTCACGTTTGTATTGTAAGCAGTATCGCTGTGATGTTGACTCTCGGGAGGAATGCCTTTTTTTAAGGTGTTATACAAATTTGCTCGAGTAAGGTGTTGGTGTAGATGTCGAAGTAAACCGGTCGTCTGGTGTCTCGACGAATAACTGAGATGCTTACAAAGTCGGTAGGTCGTTTGCGACGGACAGTTAATTGTTTCCGAGAGTGCTAAGCGTATCTCTATATCGTGTATATCGTTGGATTCCGGGTATCCAGATATTAAATTTGAAACTGAGCCTTGAACAGAGTAAAAATCGATGGAATCATAACACACACCCAAACGTGGGATGGTGGGGAGACAGCCCTCTATTAAATACTTCCACCTTCACCGTCACGAGAACAAGAAGCTTTCTTTCAGACTTTCCGCGCGTCCTGCAAGTGACGAGACATGAATGGATAAAAAGTCTCCAAGAAAAGGTACGCCATGCAGGCCATGGCTTGCAACCCGCTTAATTTTGACCCAGCCCAAAAGCCGCCTACGGTCCAGTCGGACCAAGTGGCGAAGCCGCTCCGTCGAGAGTTGCGACGCCCCGTCAAGCCCGCTCAACTCAACACAACCCAACTAAACTCATCCTACAACCCAAAACAGAACCCGCCATATTATAGAAATTTAGTGTGTGTGTGTGCCCTGAAGTCAGTTGTGTCTTTACCCGCGATAGACAGAGTTGAGGCGGGTTCTAGGCCCCTTTGGAAGGGGTGGAGAGGATGGCTAATGGTGCCATCCCTCCTGTCTGCAGGCTATGGTTGACTGACACTTTCTGGGTACATGAGCTTCCCCCCACACCCAGTTTCCTCGTGGCTCTCGGATGGCTAGACCCCGTCGCTTAGTTTGGCTCGTGGAAGTTTCTAAAAAAAAAAGTATAGCATAAAAAGAGTTTGTGCTTCCTGGCGCGGTGTCACTGAGTTGGCTTTGCAAAGTAAGACGAAGAGTGAGTTTGAGTTAGCCGCCTCCTCGTCACCTTGTCCCGTTTAGAGTCGAAGTTGCAAGTACTTGGGTACCTAGAAGGCAGAGTGATTTTGCGGGGATAGTGCCCCACGAGGCTGCACTGTATACAGTTGGATGCATGTCTTCTAGCGCTGTGACACTTCGTCCCCCCGCAGAACATTTGCGATCCGCCTGTCACCATCCAGCGGCCAGTCAGGAGAACCACGGATATCAAGACGATCGTTTTGCGCTCGTTTTGCGCTATTTTGTCTCTTATTATGTGTGGTTCACTACTTGGGTATCCTGCTCAGCCTGTCGCACGCGACGCATGACATTGGCTCGCAATGATACACGCATCGGCATCTTTGCCTGTAGATCTCCCACTCCATTCGCAGTGTCGAATATTTAGACTGACGGCTCATACCTCTAGGATTCACAGGCAGCAATATAACTAAATCCTCTTATAGAAGTACCTTGGAATCAAAGCCTCAGCCACAACCGTGCCCAGAACTAGGAAACGCATTTCATGAGAAAGCTCACACTGACTGAGGATTTTGGACGAGGAAGCGGCCTAGCTGAGGTAAGGAAAGGCAACCCAGACATGCGCCACGATTAGCTCGCACGAGCCAGGTTAAGCTGTGGCTCGGCTCGGCTCTTAAGATCTGAATGTTGCGGCTTCATTTGCGACATGCCTCTGAAGGCGGACTTCTCCCACCGCTACTTTGTGCTAAGCAGTTATTGCTTCCCAGAGGAAGAAGTTGTGATAATCTGTCTCACAAACTTAGTTCAGCTCCAAGATCAGGCTGCTATACCGAAACAGCGGGAGAGACAAGGTCTCGTTTCGATTCATCCTGCAATATTTTATTGCTTGTCCTAGTTCTTAGGCTTGCACAACGCCAAATTGTCCATCGGAGATAGCTCCTTTCTGAGGATCACTCGCTGAATCATTCGCTTGCAATCATAGAAAAATTCAAGGCTGAAAGCATGGCCCTTGTGGATTATTCTTCATCCTCCGAAGAGGCTGACCATGATGAGCCACGCCAACCACCGGCGAAACGGCGCAAAAGCAGCCCGACAAACGCTGGTGGGGTCCGTCCGCACTCTCGGAGCACGCCGAACGCGCCGGGATCTGAGCTGCCGCCATTGCCTCCGGCATTCCACGACCTGTATGCTTCCACCGTCCGCCAAAGTGTAGTGGATGACCCTACATTGCACCAAGGCCGAAAAAGGCAGATCCCTCATGTTGTTGGCAACTGGCCTAGCCATCTCTACGTCGAGTGTAAGTCTTTGCCATGTGATTCTTCTCTTCTTTGCTCATCGTCTCATCTAGGGCACCCAACAAGGTCTCAACATGATATGCTCGTTCAGCTGGTCGTTAGCATAGGAAAACAACTTGACAGCCAAGTCAAGTTGCACGATTTCCTGACTAGTGATTTGGGTGCGACACAACCACTTCATATCAGCTTATCGAGACCAATTGCGTTGAGTACGGCCAACAAGGACCGCTTTCTGGAACGAGCTACATCTGCCATCCGGAGTTGTGGCACCGGTGAATTTGCCGTCAGCCCTCACGGAATATCATGGTACAAATCCGCTGACTCGGATCGCATATTTCTTATTCTACAAGTAGCGAGCAGCAAATCCCCTTCCGAGAAAGGGAATGCTTCCAACACCGAGCTCATGACGCTGTTGCGTGTGTGTAACAGTACGGTGGCATCCTTCAACCAGCCTATTCTGTACCAGAACAATAAAGACGAGCTAGCCGAACAAGCGTTTCACATCTCTATCGGGTGGACTTTTGGCCTCTCCATTGATGACTCTGCTTTGAGAGCTCTAGGCCGATTTGACGAAAAGAGCTTTCAATCAATGAAATCATGGAAGATTAAGGTATCTGGGGTTAAGGCAAAAATTGGCAATGTGGTAAGCCACATCCCGTTGACATCGGATGGAGCTATTCATTCTTCGAAAAGGTCCTCCGCCTCGCTCTTTGGCTTATGAAGATGCGTCAATCTGCAGGTTTGTGTGTTGGGGGTGGGGTCATTCCTGGGTTGAGAAGTACCTAGGTAGGTAAGAAGAGATTGCCAGCATCATATGCTACGAGGACTACTAAAGACAATCCTGGTTGCTCAAATCAGTTTATAAAGCACCGGATGAACCATCTTGGTTGACTCCGTAACAAAGATTTCCGTTCCTCATTGATCCGACTTGGATTTTGCACAAGAGTCTGGCATAACACGGCGCTGTAAGATAGCCACTACTCTAGTCAGCGATATCGGTGACCTCGAGGGTGAACTCCTTCATATTTATGCTAGCTCACCCTAGGGACTATTTGGGCTGGCTCTTTTCACTCGAATCTGAATAGACTCCCCTCGAAGCCGAATGGCGGGGGATGTTCGAATGCACGCACAGATATGCCTCTGCCCAGTCTATGCGCGGTATATGACCAATAGTATGGGTTGGGCATTGGAATTTCGGCCTTTCTTGTGGTTCGTCCAATAGATGGCTAGGTTTCTGCCTTGAAATGTGGTGGCGGCATGCAAAGGAAGGCCACTCGGAAGTAGAGGTACTAAAGAAAGACACTTATTTTCTGAATGTGATACCTCCTTCGCAACTGGTCAGCTAAAGAATGTGATGAAACTAACAGGCATTTATTATGTATAGGAATTCCAAATATTCACTTATAGCATGAACGAAGAGGCAGAAGTGGGTGATCGACGGTTAATGGGCAAGTCAAAGTCAAACTTGGAAATGAAGTTCTTATCTAGGGTAGTAGTCTCCTGCTAAGAAATCACGAGGCTTGCGGTGTCATACGAACGTGAAATCATAAAAAGGTCCTATTAATCCCAAATCTCTCTCGATCATCCAGAGTAACGCATGCGAAAAAAGAAAAAGAAGGAAAGCAGAGGATGGAACAAGCAAGAGGTGACATTGACAAAATGATAACATATGGATTAGTCCCAATCAAATGAATGATAGTGATTTACAGGTGGCTCAGGGCTTGAAACAGCCCTGATGTTGGCGTTGATGCAAGTCTGTCAGTGGTCACTGGCTCCACTACTACCAACTGGGGGGCTGTTCTTTTTCTTTCTTTCTTTTCTTTCTGCTGTTGTTGTTGCTGCTGCTGCTGGCTGGCGGGCTTCAGTGGTGATCAACCACTGTTGTGTCGGCGCTTGAGCTAAGCGGGCCAGAAGCCACCCGATTTGTTTACTTTGAGCTGTACATGCCAATGCAGTGGTAGTAGACGCCCATCCATCCCGCCTCTTCCTTCTCCAAAATCCAACCCCTCCTGCTTGCTTCGCCGTGCACTCACAGCAATTGTCTTTCTTCTTCGACCAGAAAACGCCGCCTGCTTCTTTTCTTCTTTTCTTTCTCTTCCTCCTCCTCATCTCTTTCGTCACTGCTTCCTCCTCGTGAGCACATGATCCGTTGGCAGTGACTCACGCCACGCGGCCCAGCCATTCATTCGACCCCCGAGGACTTCACTCGAGAATCCCCATAGAGACATCGTGCTCCACAACCTCGAGCTCCCCCACCGACTGTCGTTTTTGACCTTTTCCTCAATTTCTTTTGCGCTCCTCGCACCATCCAGCACCTTTTTCGCCTCACACCCTACGCGGACCTCTCAATCTGTGCCAGAATTCAATTGCCAGCACTGCTGATCAGCCAGTGCGTGAAAAACAAAAAAAAAGGGACTACCTCATACAGCAGACGCGAGAAACAACAAGAGTACAAGATGCCCGTAGACGTCGACACGACACGGCGGAACAGGTCACCGCGCCCTCTCGCAGACTCCGAAAGAGCTCGACTCGAAGAGTTTATCGATTCTATTCACTATTCTGCTAGGTGAGTTTCGCTCGAGAAAGCCTACTCCTCACCGCAATCATGATGGAGTGACTGGCGGGGCAAGGCAGCTTATGGCGGGCAAAATTTCAAGACAAGGTCTCACAGCGTGTAGATACTCCGATAGCGAATTCGAGTACCGACATGTCCAACTACCGAAGCAAATGCTCAAGGTAATACCCAAGGAATACCACGACACTTCTAAGGGGACGTTGAAGCTTCTCTGGGAAGAAGAATGGCGGGCTATTGGAATCACACAGGTGAGGAGCCATTTCCATCTCGCGACGTGCCCCAAAGGATGAAGCTGAGGAACAAGAAGGAACAAAAAAAATTTATGGCATCGCTGACATCTTAATAGAGTCTCGGCTGGGAACATTACGAGGTTCATGAACCGGAGCCACATATTTTGCTCTTCAAGTATGTTCCTACACATTTCCAGTACATGACCCATGGTGCGACAAGTTAGCTGACCGACTGCCTATGTAGGCGTCCACTAAATTATCAACCTCCTCAGTGAGCCAACTAGATCATGCGCTTTTACCATGTGTACGATAGCCCAGACTTTTCGCATTGCCTCATACCGCACGAGAAATCCTTTATTTGACGTCCCCTTACGATTTTCGGTCTACACACTACGATCATACTGGGTCGGCGTACCCATAAACTTGGCTGGCACTCCTTAACGCGTTTCCTGCCTCGGCATTAATTTTATTCGCCCAAGTATTTACTATGGCGAGGATGGGGCCTATACGAGCTTTGGCTCCGAGCTTGGGTAGGCGAACTCGCCAATGTGCGTTATGGACATCTTGAATGGCACAATTGGCAAGGTCCATAAACTGCTATAGGAGCTCTCGAGACAGCAGCTATTTGCAATTGAATGCATACGAGGCAGATGGCCTGGCAGTTTGGTGGACAGGGGCTGCTGTTGCTGCTGTTGCGGGCGCGTATGTAGGCGATTGGTTAGCTATATGTAGTGGATGTAATTGAGTAATTCAAGACGGCCTAGAAGTCCTTGGAGTGATGAGATAAAGCCTTGCCTGGAAAAAGTGGCTGGGCTATCCGATGTTAGAAAGGTATTGAGATGGATTGTGCAAGATGGCTTGCGTATACTGCAGTTTGCATTTTTTGACATGTGGACGAAAGTCGGTACAAACGAAACAACCTTGTTGAGGAAGCCCCCCGGTCACTCTGTCTTCGCCCTCTAGCAATTATGTCAGTATGGATGCTTAATAACCCACCTCCAGAGGCAGCCAGCCCAAGTTCCCGTTGGTGGCATCACAGATTCCAAATCTGGAAGGAGACGTCTTTGGAAGTCAGCCTATTGTCATGGCCTGATCAAAAGCAGCGTATGATGACAGACGTGGCTTCAGTTGACGCAAAACTACATTAGTATCATCCTTGAAAGTCTGATTACTTATTAATGAATATTCGAAGGGATATTACTGAGCTGCGGTGCCGTGGTTTTTTCTGATGCCTTAGGTTTGTGGTGGTTTTTATTATTTTGGTGGAAGAAGAGCTGTTTATTAGTTTAATGACAAGATCCCTGGACTGCATATGGCGTCAGTGGCTATTTTAGTAGCGGTAGCGAGGTCGTATTGACGCTACCTATGGAGAGACACTGGTTTGTGATTACTATCATGTCGTTTAAGTCTAAACGAAAGGCGACCGAGTTAGTAAAGCCACCTTGTGCAATTCATGACAAACAATTAAAGTAATGACCTATTACCTATTACCTAGGGGGCCTTTGAGAATGCGTTTATTTGGGGCTTACATATGGAGATGGACAGTCTCTTAAGAATAGGCGAAACTGACTAACTTGTGGAAGTTATCTTGGGTAGACTCAAGAGAAACAAGTGGAGATTGCAGAGAGAGAGAGAGAGAGAGAGGGTTTCAAGTTGGCAAAAGAGACCTGTGTAATGTAGAGTGTAGCTGGTGCGGTAGGATCATTGGGGTGGTTGCTGCTGTTGCTGTTGCTGTGGCTTTCTTTGGAGTAGATGGTCTGGTCTGGCCTTTAATACATAACTAAGAAAGAACCCATCTTTACGAACAGAATGGATTGATGGAAAATACAATGCAAAATACACCTATAAATTGCGAGGTTCGGGTAGATCGAGCACCTAAAAACTGTGGTAATATTCCGCAGTCAGGGATTCCCCACGCCACCAAACTAGAGCGGCAGGTACAAGGTGCTGCTGGGCTGCTCTGGTACGTTGCTTTCCCCCTCCACCACCCGATGGTCCGTCCGGCCCTTTCCCCTGCGACCTGGTACCTTAAGCAAGCCAAATCTTGGTGCACACAGACTGTCGGATCGCCAGCGTGGCATCTTTCCCGTTTCAGTACGTCCCTCCCTTTTCCCTCCTCCCATGATCTGTCAGCATAAGATTGATTAGTTGTTTGCTTCGCTCGTTGCATTTCTGGTTCTGGTTCTATTTCTATGCGGCCTGTCTTCTTTTTTCTTCCACTTGAGCCCCGAATTTCTGGGAACTTGTGTTGCTTTCTTTGTGTGATGCAAACGATATAGCGGCTGGCCATTTATAACGTTTTTTTTTGTTGCCCGCCCTCTCTCCCCTGTGGCGCACTGATAAGGAAGCTTTATTTCTTTATCGGAAATTCAAACCAACCTTGTCGCGACACCTCTGGTGGTGGTGGCAGTGGTGTTATTAATCATTTGCGCATCAGGCCACGTTTGACTCGGAGACATAACCCACCTGCTGACATCAGGATTGGACAACGTCTTCTTAAAAAGGCTACGGTTCTCTTTGGACCCGGATTGCATCAAGCGTCCGATTGTTACTCAAGGTGTCTCTCTGGCTATCAGTATGGGATCTGCCAGCAGAGTGTTCTTCCTCTCCGTGTTTGCCCTTTGGGCTGCGCCTATAGCGTGCTCCAGCTCCCAGGACAGCTGCCCTGTATGCTCAAACCATCTGTCTGATTTGACAGTTCGCGGTGCTGATTCCAGCCTTTTAGATTTCCCCCTCAGCCATCGTTGACGATGCCTGCGTTTCTTATGCGGACCTCGACAACCTCAACAACAAGATCAAGCTGGCCATAGATGACCTCGTCCAATCGACTGATTTCTTCTCCCACTATAGACTTAATCTCTTCAACAAGGAATGCCCTTTCTGGGACGACCAAAATGGCATCTGCGGCAACATAGGATGTTCCGTGGAGACGCTCGACAATGAGGAAGACGTACCCGAGATTTGGAGGGCAAGTGAGCTGAGCAAGCTGGAAGGTCCTCGAGCAAGCCATCCGGGCAAAGACGCGCAGAAAGAATACCCCGAGAGACCCTTGCGGGGAGAACTTGGCGAGAAAGTGGGCGAAAGCTGTGTGGTTGAGTACGACGATGAAGGTGACGATCGAGATTATTGTGTCTTGGAGGACGAAGAGACTAGTTCAAAGGGCGACTATGTGAGCCTCCTTCGCAATCCGGAACGCTTTACTGGCTATGGTGGCCAAGGAGCCAAGCAGGTCTGGGATTCCGTCTACCTAGAAAACTGCTTTCAGAAGAGCTCCTTTCCCAAATCTGCCGATCTTGGTATCTCGAATTGGCCGCAAGATCCCGCTGTATTAAACTTCAAGCAAGTTCTTGATACTGCTGGACGCCACGCCCAACTCGAACAACAGCGACTGGGCGATCCGGATGCTCCATTCGCTTCCAATAGCGGATTTGAAGTCGACGACCAGTGTCTGGAGAAGCGTGTGTTCTACAGAGTCATCTCGGGTATGCATGCCAGTATTAGCGTTCATTTGTGCTGGGATTTCTTGAATCAGACAACTGGCGAATGGCAGCCCAACCTGTCGTGTTACGAAAGTCGGTTGCACAGACACCCGGACCATGTCAGCAACTTGTATTTCAACTACGCCCTGGTCACCAGGGCTATTGCAAAGCTTGGCCCGTATATCAATGGCCCCCAGTACACTTTTTGTACTGGAGACCCATGGGAAGATAATGCGACCAGGTCAAAGGTCCGCCGTGTTACACAACATGCTGTCAGTGTGCCTAAGATCTTTGATGAGAGTCTCATGTTCGTCAATGGTGAAGGCCCCTCTCTCAAGGAGGACTTCCGCAGCCGTTTCCGCAACATTAGCCGCCTAATGGATTGTGTCGGATGTGACAAATGCCGCCTTTGGGGTAAGGTTCAGACGAACGGATACGGTACTGCGCTCAAAGTTCTCTTTGAGTTTGGCAATGACAACGTCCCTGTTCCGCACCTTAAACGGACCGAAGTGGTTGCGCTCTTCAACACGTATGCTAGACTTAGTGAGTCGCTGAGGTCAATCGCCAAGTTCCGAGCCATGCTGGATATGCGAAAGGCGGCTGAGGCAGGAAAAGCCTTTACCCCTGAAGATTTTTATGAGCTGGTGGAAGAAGACGACGAAGATATGAGAGAGTTCATACGGATGCGCAATAGCGGGCCTGAAGGTGATGGCGTGGGTGATGTGGTTGAACATGAGTTGGCCCGCTTCAAGACGGCCCTCAAGATTGTCATCAAGAGCTGGCTTCGGACCCCTAGGATGATGTAAGTTATGTGTTATCTCCTCTGGTTTTCTTTTTCATTTTTCATTTTTTTTTTTTTTTTGCCAACCCTCACCTGTGGCACCCTGACTACGCAAATCCAAACTAACAAGTGCTTTAGATGGGAGATTTTATCCGACGAGACAATTCGAATCTATCGAATGTGGATCGGTCTACCACCGCTGCCGAGGCGATATGCCTTCAGGCTCCCAAATTTGGATAGAGACGAGTTGTAGGGACGGAGAGAAGTCTGGCATAGTGCATATATACTCTAAATGGAAATTGGCGTTTTGGGGGGTCATGGGTCTATGTTGAAGGGACTTGAGAGCATTGGTTAGCGACTTGGGCATTAATTACGAATAGACATTACATTGAACCTCAAGAATCTTGGGGGCTTAGTTTGACAGATTTGAACCATTAAACCAAAAAATAAATGTAGTTGACAATACTGGTGAAACAGCAAAAAAATATGACACCTGAGGGATTCGAACCCTCGCCTATTACTAGACCGCGAATAGGGGGCTCAACCGAAGTTGAACAGGACCTGAACACGGCGCCTTAGACCACTCGGCCAAAGTGCCTGTAATCGATATGACATAGATTGTGAAATTGTAGACTATGAAGGTCAGGAAGTTTTCGACATGCGACTGCTGATTACGGTTAGCTTGGTGGTTAGTTGAAAGATACAGCATACCTATTTGTCAGTTAACACCAAGAGTCATTGTAAAATGTGCCACATTTTGTGTACCCCGTTTTATCAAGTGTCTAACTTAGTTGGAAAGTATGACAGGAAGATGATGGAATATATAACCCAAATGGTGCGTCGAACTCAGACTGAACCTTGAGTAATAGATTAGAGGAGGCCGATCTAACTTTGTGAATAATGCATAGAAGAAGAAAACCAGTATGGTTTTAATATATTTTGAACCCTATTTTATAAGTAAAGTACTGAGATTATCAATAATTTCATGGAATTTATGAACGCTCGTCAAACCTAGTATACCTTTAATATTCGTTTCGTTTTTGCTCCTTAGTTTGTGTCACTGAAGCAGCAAACCCAATGAACAAACCAACAATTATAGCTGAGTTTAGTTCGATACACACACAGTCTAGTAGACGTGATGGCTACAACCCATCTATCTTGCTTACCCCACCAACAACCCACGCAGCTGCTTCATCTTTCTTTCGGCTCCCGAAGCATACACGTATGCGTATAACTACTACCACCCTCACTCCCCTCCGGCAACTTCACAACAATCTCCTCCATCACCTGAAAGCCAAACTTCCTGTACAGGGGCACCGCTACTGGAGAGCTAGTCACCCAGCATGCGAGGCCCCTTTGATCCGCTAATCCTGTGACCCAGCGCATTAATAGGCTGGCGACGCCGCGGCGTTGGGCTTTGGGATGTGTGCCGATTAGGTAGAGAACTGGGTGGTGTTCATTAGGTTTTTTTCTTTCTTTAGCTACGAGGTGTTTTGGTAGACTTGAGAACGTACTGATGGCAGGTCGATCGCCTAGGTCACGCAATCGCGCTGCTCTGGCCCTGCTTGAAAAGTCAGACCCGGAAGAAGCGTTATTTTGGGAGCTAGATGCAGTGTCATTTGGGGGTTTTGGAGCAGTAGGTGGAAGCTGGGTATGAATGATATCCTCTGGTATATCTACCGCGATTGATTAGCTGCGTAGAAAACTCAAGGGCCTAAGGCAAATCAAGTAAATAAATAAAAGACAAGGCACCTACCAGTCGGAGCAACCAAACCGGCGTCAATGTCCGTATTCTCAAATGCAATCTTCGCCCAGCCAACCAGCTCTCCCGTATCAGTGTCCACGACTTTCTTGTAGACTACGGACTTCTCGCTGTAGTTTTTGGGCCAGCGACGGATAACGCCTGCTATTCGCTGGTCGAATGTAATGTCTGCGAAGGAGGCCCTGGAGAAGTGGTCGTTGTAGAAGGAGCTGATGTATGTGTGGGCGTAGGCGGGGCCGTCGTCGAAGCGCATGTCTTTGAGTTGGAGGGGCATTGTGTCGATGTATATATATATATATATATATATATTATATATATATAGTATGAAGGTTGTAATTTAGTTGGGGGGGATGAGGGTGCGCCATGATATGCGTTCATGTAATTGTAGATGGGCGGGTGAAAGATGGTGATGATACGTTTAAGCTGATGTATCATCTACTTAATTACACAGGATTTGGCAAAAAGCACTATTGATCCTTCTCGGGAATGACCAAAGGGCGTGCTGCCTATGAAATGAGCGCTCACTTATTAATCTAGCCAGTCTATAATTACAGTACAATTTACCCGTTAAGTGGTGTTGGTCGGACGGTGGTTTCGAACCCTCCCCCCACTAATGTAACGATCCCCTCCCCAGTTCCGGCGTAGTTCCGGGGTTGCATAGCTTCGAAGTGGTCAATTGCCAAGTCAGGGTCTGCCTTTGTACTGTATCTGTGTTTTCCTAGACCAAATCCTATATTTGGTATATTCCATTGAATGACCAAGGGGAATATCCTATGTGTACAGAGTATGTGTATATATATACGTCTACCTGTAACTGAGGTGGCACATCACTCAGTAGACCGCACCAACTATCACATAGTAATGTTCTCGGGAAGTGAGTTTCTCATTAAAAAAAAAATCAGGGCTCATCACTCGCGTTGCTGTTCACGCTATCATGACACAAGTCATTGACTGAGTCCATCAGCTTGCAGTCGTTTGCGTTGTATTTACTACGTGCTGCAGACAAGGGCGACCCCACCCCATTGAGGTGACGCCTTCGCGAACCACTTGGAATCTCGGGAGGGTTAGGTCAACCATCTTCTTGGGGTCAACCAAGCTTATCTGACCCTTGAAATGATAAGCTGAACCGGGCCAGCTCGTCAAAATACTCATTCCACAGTAGCACCAGGATCCCGGAGTCAGCTGTTAAGCTGGGTGAGGGCTTTGTTCTCTTCTCAGATATTTAGTTTAAGCAGCGTATCTAGAGGATTCTCGCTGGAAAGACTGCCGCTATCGGCCGACCTGGTTGACGTGTAAACTCGTCTCATGCCTTGATTTATCACATCGATTTGTTTTTATTCTTTGCACGACAAAAGACAACCACTCCTTTTTCTAGAAGAAACGTCAAAATGCCTATTTACCCTGGTGCAGGCGCGCCTCTCACTGACTATGCCAAGGACAACCTCAATACACGATATCCTCGGGGACTCCACCGCCAGATGGCGGGTTCGTGCTCAGACGTGCTAATGGTTCGTGAGGTGGCAATGATGATGTTGATGGAAAAGATTACAGATAAGCTAGATTGGCAGAACAAAGTCTTTGACGAGGCCACGTGGGCTGGTTACGCCAACGAGGCCATGGATTGGCCGGTTGACGATATATACAGAGATATTTGGCTTGATCGGGGAGACTATCTGCCAAGACAACTACAGAGTATTTTCAATGAGAAAACTCTTGATTATGTGAGTTTAGTCCTGGTTTAGGCTCTCTGGATTTCTGAATCAATTTTTTTTTACTATATTCCTCCCTCTAATTCATTTGCCTACCACATGCTCACGTGTTGCTATTTCCCATGCATCGCAGTGCCTTCATGAATCACAGGCGAAAGCAAGATACTTCAAGGAGTCAGGGATAATACCTACTCTTGAGGCAACCTACAGTATGGCTAAATCAGATGTTCTTGTTAACAGGGTATTACATGATGAACTTCGTGCTGCCCTTGATCGTCTCCGAACCGACCAGGCAGCCAACCCTGGCTGGTATCCTCAAACTTTTGAAGCGGTGAAACTCCTCATTGATCCGTCCCTTTATCCTCTAGTGTACGGTCAGAGCCGTTTCATTGAAGATGAGATTCTCGGCATCGATGATGTTATCGACAAGTGGGCTGGCAAGGGCGACGTGCTGCCCATACCGGCCTTTCAACGACCAACGTACCGATGGGATCCGCCACTTGACAGCTGGTGGTCGGACACTTATCAATGGCTGCCTTCCAATATCCGCTTTAAGGAGGACAGTGGCGTTGAATTCACCAGCTACATCAATAACCTGCACCCGGGCGACTATCGCGATGTGTATCACACTGTAGAGAAGCTGATCGAAAAGGCACTACCCATGTGGGATCAATGTCTTCCGCTGCTTCTTAAAAGGGGCCGTATCGGCGTGGGACGTCTATCGAAGCGGTTCCCCGTTCCCTTTAACCTAAGGTATAATCCTGGATTTACAGATCTTAATGAAGCTGAGGCATTTACTGACGGGGACACCTTAGCGATGAACATGGCGCAAACTGGGATAAAACTCGCCCTGAGTTGCCTGATAGCAAAACCTGGGATGAGGGTAGTCGCCTGATTTGGGAGGAATGGGTGAGTGAGCGTCAGCCCATCCTACCTGATATTGGAGACAACTTCCCCATATCAAGCGACTACATTCCCCCCGACCGCCGGCGACTTCAGAATCTGTTCAAAGATCAAGGGCTACAGGTTATTGTGAAGATGACAAGCATTGAGCTGGATCCAACGAACCCTCAATCTCCACCAGACGATTGGCATGTCGAGGGTCTAATGAACGAGCATATCGTCGCGACAGCTTTGTACTATGTTGAATCAGAAAACGTGACGCCAAGCCATCTCAGCTTCCGCATGCTAACAGACGGAACTCAAACGGGGCAAAGCTTTGACAGGCATCACCAGGATTCTTTCCGATGGCTTGAGGCAATATACGGAACTCTCTTCTCTTACGGTCTTAACTCCTGCCTGCAAAACTACGGAAAGGTTGATATAAGAAAAGGCAGGCTCTTGGCCTTTCCAAATGTGTTTCAACACCGTGTGTCACCATTTGAGCTAGTGGATGCTACCAAACCCGGCCGACAAAGCTTCATTACGATATTGCTCGTAGACCCATTGACGCGAATCATCAGCACAGCCAACGTCCCTCCCCAGCGGGAAGACTGGTTTTTCGAGCGTGCGTTTCAACCTGTCCCTACCGCTGGCCCTAATATGAAGGAGAGCACAGCGGCAGCCATACCGCTTGAACCGGGACAGATACCCCTATCGCATGACTCTGACGAAGGGAAACTTGACCAAGACATAGCTACATTCCAAACGACTCGGCTTCCCCCTGAGCTATTAGAAATGGTGTGGAAGGAGATGAGAGATGACTTTCTCATGACAGAGGAAAGAGCAAAAGAACACAGGCTAAAGATGTTGGAGGAAAGATCGAGGCTGCACCAGACGGCTAGGGATGGATGGGAGGGAATGAATTATGCGTTTTGTGAGCACTCAATCGCTGCGTATTTTGACATGTGAGTGCATTTGCATGTAAATTTGCATGTAACATTGGCATCGCTGATAGATGGAGTCTTGTTGCTGTGGGCTCCTTGAATAATTGCGCTTCAAAGACAAGAAAAACTCGTATATATTAAATAGACAGATACAACCACAACAATGAATCTAGAAGTATATATAGGAGGAGGAAGAAGAAGAAGAAGAAATATCAGGACGGTTTATCCTTAAATATCGGCGCACCATGAGCCCGTCGCTTCGACTTCTCATATATCGTCAACAACGTAATCAGCACCACGACATCAAACTCCTTGCCCCTATCCACATTGATCTGCAACGTCCCGCAAGCCGTGTACGACGGCTTATTCACAAAAAACGCCAGAACCTCAGCCGTATCGCCGTCAAGAAGCTTAAAGTTGCGCATGCTCAGCGTCTTGGGCTTCTCACCCAGTACCTCCGCCGAGTGCGTGCGCTTCCATACAAACCTCCTCCTCCTCCTCTCCTTCTTATCATCTCCACCACTACCAGAGGCGACGAGACCAACCGACGCATAGAAAGTGTGCTCGGAGTTGCTGCGCGTGTCGACAGTCATCTCCTCCCACTCGACAGCGTCATCCGACGCAGGGTCGCCAAAGCCAAGCTTGAAGCCACGCTCAAGGCGGAACATGTATGAGACGGCGACGACGGGGCCATCTCTGTTGGGGGCGGAATGGAGGACGAGGTCGGGCGTCGTTTTGGAGTAGCCTGGGTCTTGTGCTGCGTAGTAGACGATTTGGCCGTCTGTGCTGGAGACGATGTCGTAGTGTTTGGAGTAGGAGGTGCGGTTGACTTGGAAGATGCGTGCTGTGCTGGGAGTTTCTGGCTCTGGACTGGGACTGGAGTCGCTGGACGACGACATTGTGGATTTTAAAAATACGGAGGACTGATGTTCAGTGAAATATGGGAGAGTGAATGGAGGGCTCTAGTGGTAATGAGGCATGAAATAAACTCGACGGTTTCTATAGATGCCCCCACTGGTATATATAGATGTTGAAAGAACCCTTTAAGACAACCAACCAACATATGGGTGACCAGTAACAATGACCCGGCAGTTCAGCCCGTAGCTTCAATTAGCTTCTTTAATTCCAACAAACTGCCACTGCTGTTTCAACGCCTATGTTTCCAACTCTCGTAACTACATACATCGGGATACGTCGCCTTCGGCACTGCTATCATTGGACCAGGTTCACGAAAACAGAACTTGCACAGCTGAAGCTCGGTATTGGGGGCTGATTTCAGGCACGTGGATCCAGTTCCCGGATATGACACGGCGAAAAGATGCGAGTCGAATGCGAGGCATGTAAATGCGAGGAATACGGCACTCTCAATACGTGCATGTAGCCCAACGCAGCTAGGAGAGGGAGGGAGGGAGGGACTTGAACCAACACCACAGTCTCGTTGCATGTTTCCCGAAATGGACGAGTGCTCAGCCTCATTCACTGCACTTGGGTGCCCTAGCCTTCACCGAGGACTGACATCATGAACTTGGGCAAAGGTCCCCCATATTGTCTATCGTCTTCTTTTATCTTACGGCGTGGTTTTTGTATAAGTAAACTATTTACAACCCTTTCCATTCGGGCATCTGATAAGAGCTCGTTATGCCTGCATCCACCGTAATGTTCGTCCCCGTGATCCACCGCGACTCATCACTGGCCAGGAACCTCACTGCGGCAGCGCAATCCCACGCATTGCCCTCTGTCTTTAACAAACCCATGTTTTTCCGCTGGTCGCGCACCTCGTCGGACATGCCTGATGCAGAGGCCATTGGCGTGTACAGGAACCCTAGTTGTGTTGTGCCCGACCTGTATCAGCATGCTGCTACTGCTGCTGCTGCTGCTGCTACAGAGCCCCCTAAACTCTCTCGAGAAGCGTATAAGACATCGGGGATGCTCACCTGGACATACCGAGTTCACTCGGATTCCCTCGTGCCCATGATTCGCTGCCATGGCTTTCGTCATGTTCAGCACCGCGCCTTTACTCGTCGGGTAGAACAAGTACGGAGCGCCGCCCTGCAGCGCAGCAATGGAGCCCATGTTGACAATGCTGCCCTTGACGCCTCCGTCTGCAGGCTCATTCTCCAACATGACCGGAATGGCGTACTTGGCCATGAGCATCATGCTCGTGACGTTCACCTCCAGGCCCTTGGCCCACTCCTGCGCGCTCGCCTCCACGGCTGTGCCCTTTGCGCCCATGATGCCCACGTTGTTGACGAGGATGTCAAGCCGTCCAAATTGGCGCTGAGCAGCCTCCACCAGCTTCTTGCAGTCGGCCTCGCAGCTGACATCCGCAGCCAGAGCAGCAGCCTTGCCGCCGCCGCCTTCTTGCCGTACGAGCTCGGCGGTGCGCTCAGCCGTCGAGAAGTCCAAGTCGGCGCAAAGCACCGTGGCGCCGGCCTCGGCGAGGAGGATGGAGATGGCGCGCCCGTTGCCGAGGCCGTAGTCGCCGATGCTGCCTGCGCCGGTGACGATGGCGACTTTGCCGTCCAGTCGGCGGGAGGGCCGTGGGGGGAGAGATGTCATGATTTATTATTATTATTATTATTATTATTTTGGGTTGAGGAGGAGTCTGTGTTGCTTTTATGAACTTTTTTTTTTTAATACTTGAATGGTTTACATGGGTGGTGTCACAACTGCATTGCACGAAGGCTTACAGTATGGTCGCATATTATTAGTTTGATCAACTCCGCAAAGCCGTTTTCGATCTGACCGTTTCCCCAAATAACGTAATATCAATTCACGGCCCAGCATTTTAAACATATATTAAAAACCGCGAGCAATTCATAACTAATAGCCCAATCAATCTAACTTATCGGTTCATTACACTGCTGCTGTATGCACCGCAATTAGATCTGATAGCTACAAGTAAGTCGGCGTTAGGGTTACGCAATCGAAAGTCCCAGCATCATAGCTGTGAACTAGTAGAAAAAGGTGAAGCACTTGTAGAACTCGTAGAACTCACAGAACTCGCTGGCAAGTTAGAGTAGGTATGCAGATCAAATTGAAGAATAACTAGAACATGTGATTATAGCGCGCGTGTTTCTGCGAGTAATAGTTGAGACCAGTAATAGAATCATGGGCAAGGGATCCATGGATATAACTCACACACTGTCTAGTACACTGGAGCTGTTGTTGGTCGCTAACACGTTTGAGAAGCATCTTCACACGAGCTCTACTAATTACCATCTCTTTCACATGAGGCAGAATATCTCCCAGGCTCATTTATTATTCATTGATATATATAAATGTGGGCTTGGAATCTAGATACAGCCTCGCGTGCCTGGATCCGTACCTTTTCCGTAACACCGTAGGCAGACGCCATCCTCAGCCACACAACAAACCAATGGTCCTTACAACTGAGGCACGCCTCCACTTTCACATCTGCCATTGAATTATTAAAGATGCCTATATACCATCGCTGCTTTATAACAGTGAAACATCAGAGAGGAGAAGGCAGCTGGCTTCGGAACAGCACGAGGCGGAGCAGCAAGGCGTGGAACAAATAGTACTCATATTAGACTCTGCAGCTGGGTTCGCTATAGGAATGGTCGATTTGCTAGGCAGAAGTATCACTAGCACTGCTATAGAGTCCAATTCAGCAAACAGACGGCGCTTCGGAGGCAGCCCGGAATTATGAAGCAATGGCTAGGCATTGTTGAAACTGATACGACGGCCCTGGTAAATACAGTAAGGTGTCTGAATCGATCTGATGAGTAGATTAAGGTAGAAAATGACCAATTTTTTGTAAGGTATGGACAGAAAGCAAACAATGCGCCGGAGGGGGAGAGGCTCTCTCCATTCCAACGGGAAATATCCGAGTTGGCTACCTCAATGACGCATGTGTTGAAGCATTGAGGAGCACAAGGTAAATCTCACCTATTTCATTCCATGAGATGGGAAGCCTTGTTGGATTTACAAACAACATGATGCCGAACAAAGCGTCATTCACAAGAATGTGGCCTTGGCGTAGCGATTCATGTCGCAGGCGGTATCTTGTAATTTTCTTGGGTCCATGGTGGGTGACTGCCTAAGAATGGACGCGATAAAGCTCCAGGGCTGCCTCCAGGGCTGCCTTCAGGGCTGCTTTAGCGTCCGATATAAGGGGCACTTGCCCACTACGTCCACTGATCGTCAGGCGATGCAAGGCTCCAGGGCTGACTTTTATCAACAATCTTGGAAAAGCTCACCAGATTCCTCCAGGGCTACTTCTATAAATCTGCTTCTCTCTGTACACCCGCCAAACATCTTCAGATATCATCAGTATATCGAGAACCCCCCTTAAATCCACCATCATGGCACAAGAGCGCCCAAAAGTCGGTATAGCAGCCGTCATCCGTGATGCCCATGGGAGACTCTTGGTTGGCAAACGGAAAGGCAGCCATGGTGCAGGTGCGTTGTAATGCTCTCACTAGAGATAGAATATTGTTTCGATAGTCACCTTGATCCCCTTTTCTACACAGATTTTCTCACACACTTTGGTTAGGCACCTGGCAGTTCCCCGGCGGGCATCTTGAGTTTGGCGAGGGCTTCGCTCAATGCGCCGAGCGGGAGGTAGAGGAGGAAACTGCTCTAAAGGTGAAGGCCAGCAAGATTATTGCTATCACAAATGATGTATTCGAGACCGAGAACAAACATTACATCACCTTGTTCAGTCTTTGTGAGAAAACCGACCCTGAAGCTGTGCCGCAGGTGAGTCGTCTCCCACCGCCCTCCCCCCTAGTGTTTCCTTTCTCCCTTCCACTAGTAAACCGGAGGCTAATGGGTTCCGAAATATACAGCTCCTGGAACCAAACAAATGTGAGGCATGGCATTGGAAGACGTGGGAGGAATTGCAAGAAATCGACAAGGCGTCTGGCCGCACCGGAGAGAGGCTGTTTCTTCCCATGATCCACCTGCTACGGCAGACTTCGAGCCTTGATCATTTAATAGCTCAGACAGGCCTGTAACTGGTAGAAGACTCTGCGTATGTCGCCAGTTCCAATTCGTGAACAGAAGCTGGTGTTTTCCTTAAGTTAGGAAGCCATTGATGGCAGTTATGAATCGCGATACGATTATGAGCTCTTTGTGAGGATATCTCAAGAACGGCGCAACGGCAATAGAAGCAAATTCCACCTATCTGAAAAAAAAAATATCAAAAGTGACAGCTGGTAAAAATTGATACTAAAATAATAGTGCAGATGCCGAAACGGGATAGAAACAAGTCATTTGCAGTGTGGTGCGAACTGCCAAATGGGTAATGCACAGTCGCCAATTTGCATGCAGCGCTCATGCATATATATGTACTAGTATGCTTATGGGTGGGCCTCGGAGCTCCCAGTTCCCCAATCCAATCAATGAGTTACGAATGACGACAAACAATAACACGCTCAATTGTGCTTGCTCAGAGCCCTTACTGCCGCCTATTTGTGGCATCACGTCCCTATTCCTTGGGATGCCGATACTATGATATGATTTAGCTGCATCAATTTAGCATGCTTGCACCATGTCCACTCTCTCCGAGTCCCGTAGGCCGCGTCTGTCGCCCCAGAATCGCAAGCTCCGCCACCTAAGAGGCCTCTCACTGCGAAACCTGTCATTCGCCCCGACGCAACTGCGAACCACCGACGATGTCGCTCTAAACAAGAGGTCGAATAGGCTTGGAGCGGTGAGCGAATTCGGCCAGCTGCAGGCTTCGCGCTCGTCCGAGAACTTGCGCCAGGACAGTATACACCCTGAACGATCGCGGCCGCAGCGGCCACGTAGGACAAGCTTGAGCCTGCCGAATGCGACTCCCACGTTGAGGCAAAAGCAACTGGAGGCGCTTGTCGACGAGACATCAGGCGATGTCTTCTTCTCGCTGCATGTGAACGGCATGGATGACCCCGTCTACATCAGCGAGGTGCGCGAGAAGTCTGCGGTAGGAATCACTGAAGGCTGCGGAAGCCTATGTCTCGCAAACTAGATCAAGCGCTGACGCTGACCTCTGCGCAGAATTTCAATTTTCAGTTCTTTGAGCTTGAGAAATCGGCGTCGTTCGTTTCGAGGTCATGTCAACTTACGATTCGAATATGGGCGAAGCGACCTCGCCAAACGTCTTGGGGCTTTCTTTTGGAGGAATTCGTGGATCTTCGAGAACTTAAATTCATCGGCACGCTCGTCGACCGACAATATCCTACAAATGCGCTCATATTCCACCTTGAAGATGGTCTCTATTCATTCGACTTCCCAAGCAGGGAAGCCGAACCCAAACATGCGCCACCCACTGGCACATCCTCATACAATGCTTTGATGAAGCTCGCCAATCTGGAAACCTCCATTGAAGACGCCATTGAGACCCAACAGCAGATCACGGGGCAAATCAACCAGATTCTAGAAAAAGCCACAGTCAACCCACCGGACACAGCAGAGGAGGAGGTCGTCCTTGGGCAAAAGTACGTCGCCATGCAAAATCGCGCCAACCAATTGGCTCAACAAAGACGAGACGAACTCCGGCAATCACTGCAAAACAGAAGAACTGCCATTGCCAAGGGCAGAGAGGTGCAGAAGGAGGCAGAGGAAGATATTGTGCATAATCGGGAAAAACTAGCTGCTTCCAAAGAACTCCTTGCAAAGACACAGCAACAGATCCGAGGCCAGCGGCGGCGCATATGCTCTGATCTGGCCGACATCTTTCCCATTCTACCAATGGCAAATGCGCCGCCCCTCTCATTCCAGATTTGCAACATGCCTCTGCCAAACTCGATTTATGATACTGCCACCTCCCGAACTCTCAACGAAGACGTCTTGTCCGCTGGCCTTGGGCTCGTCACCCTTCTCACGCGTCATCTGCAATTCTACCTATCTCATCCGCTTCCCTACCCCCTCAACCATTATGGATCCCGCTCATTCGTGCAGGATGAAATTTCGCTACTCACAGAAAAACAAGGCTCGCGCAGAGAGTTCCCCCTCTATCTCCCAAGAGGTGGATCTACATCAGGCCAGTGGCGATTCGAGTACGGATGGTTCCTCCTCAACAAGGACATCGAAGCCTTGTGTACCTCCCAGAGCCTCAAAGTCGTGGATATTCGACACACGCTCCCCAACGTCAAGTATCTCCTCTACGTATGCAGCGCGGGCACGGAAGATGTTCCCGAGCGAAAGAAGGGTGGAGTCAGGGGCCTTTGGGCTGGTAGGCTCAAGGGGAGACTATCAGCCGTGCCTTCGATGGTGGCGGATGGGGAAAGCAGCAGTGCGGCGGGCAGTAGGCGCAGCAGCAATGATAGCGAATTGTTGAGCCAGCATGTTGATGCCCTGAGGGACGCCATTTCCAAGGGCCCCAAAAAGGGGAACAACGCAAATGGAAACGGCACGGCAAATAACGCGCCTACCGGTGGGTGGAGTCCAGAAGATGGGTTGAGCTTACCGTTTGGAGATGACGATGCTAAGTTCACGTTGAGAACTAAAGGTCTTCGGGAGAACATTGCCAAGTAAACAAGATCCCTTTCATCCCATTTTCGTCTCTTCCTCAGCGTGTGCAGTGGAACAAAGTCGCTCAAAATTGCCATTGAGGAGGATTTCCAAGATACCCCAGCCTGCGATGGAGGTTTCACAATCAGGAATTTACGGTGCATTTCACGGGAGAGGTGGTGTATATAAGTGATTGAATCAGAAGTAGCGCATCCCTTGTATTTATCATCTTTACTCATAGCGTCTTGTCTTGAACAGTAAATATAGCATATGTCTCCTCAGCTTTGACTCATCCGCCAAACTCCTTCATACTCCCTCCTGAGAGCCAACATCCAAATCCGAAGCAACCCACCAATAAATTCAGGCCTAAACGCCATGCTGTAAAAGACAACAACCAGATGCGAGTAAAGCAAGTACAAATACCAATTAAACCGAAATACCATATCATAAGACCATAAAAGACAAGACTTTGGTACCCAAAAAGACCGACACCCATCCATCCATTAACCCTTTGTCAAAAAGCAATAGAAATCACGTCTTTGCAAACTTGACGCTCTTTCTCCTTTCCCTTTCGCCAGTCATGGTCGTTCTGCCAGGACTAGAGCTCAATATCCCACCACCACCACCACCTTTATTAAGCGTTTCTCTCGCCACACCCACCGCTTTACTCTGTGGGACATCATGAGCATCACTCTTGACGCTCCTTTCGATGCCCACGCTACTGACGCCAGTGCGGCCGGGACTGGATCGCCTGCTACTGCTCGACTTGATGAACTCGTCGCGCGAGCGGCTGCTATCTACTGCTGCGCGGCCAAGCTCATCGGCACGAGCGGTGGTTGTTTCTCCCCTATATTTACCGGGGAGGCAAGCATGACCACAACCATCGAGGGGGCAACATCCATCACTATATATGGAGGAGGCATTCGGTGCGTCGCTGACGCGAGCCTCGGCATGCCAGGTCCATAAGCAAGATGCGTGGCCCCCGTGAGAACAACCCGGGCAATACCACCACTCTGACATCCAAGAGTCTTCATCGGGGGCTTCAACCACTTCACTGGGTAGATGCGCAGGTATCTCAGCTTCGTGGTGGCCACACACAGCACAGGGGGAGGCCATTCGATCACATCTTTCGCATGTCCAAAGCCCATTTCCGCCATTCGAGGTGTCGACTTCCCGAGGTTTCTTGCAGGCTGCGCAGAAAAAGCCCACCTTGACGCCTTGCTGTGCCGGTGCAAAAAGAGCTGTGTAGTTCTCGCCCCAATCAGGCAGGCCGGCAGGCCAGCCCTTGACAGAGAGATTGCGAAGCAGCGCGGCCTCAACGAAGAGGCTCATGCCCATGAGACGGGAATGGTGTTGACGTAGTATTGCGGCCGCCTGATGTGTACCGATGACGGATTCCGGAACCAGTGGTTTGAGAAGAAGAATCATTGCCGAGGCATTGAGCGCTGACGTCCTGGACTCAAATTCTATTGAACGTGTGAGAAGAGAATAGGGGGCAAGCGGGCAGACAGGAGTCGCGGGGGTTGCAGCTGGTTTGTCGTCTGCTGAATCCGCGGGGAATGGATATGGATGATCGTCTGGCCAAGGGAAATAATCTGTCTCGACGATGTGAGGGCTTGGGTCGTATTCTGGAGATGTCGTAACTTGCACGGGGCTTGATGTCCGAATTATTTGAATGTCATTTGATGGGGTTGGATGATGCCCCGTAAACCCTTGATGAGCATCTGAATCGGATTGCGAGGGGAAAGTATCATGAGATTGGTAGGTGTCATCGGATGTCATGGTTGTTTGAGAGATCATGAAAACTTCTTCTGGTGAATCTGTTTTGGGCATCGTGTCACCACTATCCGAACGTTTCTTAGACTGCGTCGGTGACAAGTCCTCGTCATCACGGACACGGCTCGCATACTCCGCGCCGATGCCATTTCCCACAGCAGCAATCCTTAAGGAATCGGGCTTCAGAGAACCTTGGACACTTGACGAAAGTCTCCTCAAGGAACTCCTATTTCCTTCGGAAATTGAAAAGATTTGGCCGATGCTATCATTTGAGTTATGTCTCCCCGCCTTAGCCCGGCTGTTTGTGTTGCCCGAACGGCTATAATCTTGTTTCTTAGTCATCGGGACGTCGATAGCCCTCGCTAAAGCCTCAGCATCGTAAAAGTCATATCCTTCTGTGATGGAAGCTCTCGAGTTATCACTGCTCTGGCTTGTTTCAGATATTGGCGTCGAGTCGTGGCGTTCCCGAGGACTTGGGCGATACGAATTGTGAACCGAAGGCCCTAATGTTAGACTTTCAGGCTCAATAATGGGCGTCAGTCTCTTGCCATGCTGGTAATGATGATCTTGCCAATCTATGTTGTCATTCAGATCTGCTGGCCGCGCGATCGGAGTCGCTACATTAGACGTGCTCTCGATCTCCTCGGATAGTAGCGAGCGAGATCCTGGAAAGAGGCCATCGATACTGCCAGCTTGGCCAGATGGCCGACGTGGAGTGTCCTCGCCATTTTCGGCATGAGCTCCAACATAAAGATGACTGGGCTTTTGCCTCAGAGGCATCTTCCCCTCATCGATGCTCCTTTTTCGGAACCTTGCTGTTCGGATCCCTAGGTGATATATGGCGCGTTTCTCTAATAAAATTGAAACAGCGTAGGCGAGAATTCGCCATGTCTGCGATAGGCGATACAGGCGAACATTTTCAGCAGCCATAGCATATTGTTCCATAATAAGTGCCACTCGCTCCACCAGCGGTTTTTCTCCCTCGACAAAAGGAAGCTCTTTCTGCAGCGTTTCCACATAAATGCTAGACAAGTACTGGTAAACATGAACAGATTTTGCTGCTGGCACATGACCTGAAGCCATGCCCTGCTGAGTTTTGAATAACCCAGTCACATTGATAGACTGTTCTAGTCCAAGGATCTGCTTTCCGTCGTCTCCAACATTGGGTGCCGAAGGTGGCGTCGTGCTCATGGGAAGCCCAGATCTACCACTGAGCCGTCTCTTCCTGATGGTCCGTCTACGAGGCCCGAGAAAGCTTCCTATTACATCTTCCTCGGAATCGCTTCTGCTGACACTAAGCCTCGGTGTGTTGGGACTCGAACCGTACGGGGTACGGGGAACCACTTCGGAATCGTGAGTTCCCAAATGATGAGGCCGAGGTGCTGGTGGTGGCCGCTCGTCAAGAAACATGACAACATCGCCTCGAGAAGAAAACGCCATTGCTGAAGTTGACTGACGGTCGATTACCTTTGGCGCATAAGCTACGTCGCACTGGTTGAACATACCATCCTTTCCCACTGTCCACAGCATGTCCTGGTCTTGCCATGATAGGGCCGACGGGGAATAGTCGAATCGCTCAATCTCCTTGTACGGCATCATGGGGCGTGCCAAATCCCATATGTGAACCACCGATGTTCCATATCGTCTATTGCTAGTCTCGTCATATGTCACCGCTACCTGCGCAGCTCGCCTAGTCTGCGCTGTAGCCGACCAAAGGCCAGGCCGCCAAGCAACAGTAGTAACAGGCGCGGGTGTAGTGATGCTATATTTGGGCTTCTGTCGTTTGTCTGCGGTGACGCCCAGGTCCCACACGTGCAGCTTATTATCCCAACCAGCGCTTATCATATGAATGCCATCCGGGTGCCACGCTATGCTGGAGCACGACTTTTCATGCGCATTAATCCTCAACAACGGCCGTGATGATTGTCGAACGTCCCATTTCAGAATTACCCCAGAATCTGTACAGCACGCCATCTCATGTCCAATCTTTGGCGACCACTTTACCTGCCGCACGGAGTCGTTGCTCTTCAGTTGCGTGAATCGTTGCCGAAACGTCAAAAAGCCGGCCCGAGTCTGCCATGGTGTGGATACGTCAAAGACGCGAACCATTCCATCTTGGCTGCCAGAGAGAAGCCAACTCTTGAGGTGAGGATTTACATCAAGGCTGTGGACCTGGCGAGTATCCTCCTGCATCTGTATGTAGTCGAGAGGCTCTGACGCACCCGTACCCAGCCGAGCAACGTCGTAGGCGAAGATTCGGCCGGCGGCGCATGCGGTAAATATGGTTGACGCGCCTTGCCATTTGACATCGCGAATGTTCAGTTGATCTGCGATGACGCTGCCGCTGGAGCCTGAGGACTTCTGGGCCATGATCGCCGCCCTAACATCGACTCCATCTTTGAATTTGAAGCCGAAGCTGGAGTCGCCGGACGAGTCAGATATTAGAGTCTTGAGGATGTGTGGTCCACCCAAAACGACTGCGTGACGATCCGGGGTAACGTCGAGGCATGCGATCGGGAGGCCAACCGGTTGGACCGCGTTTTGCGATTTCGAAGGACGAAACGCAGCAGGGATGGCCGCTTGGTTGTTGGCGAGGTCTCCAGTCGCGGAGTCGGGCGCAGCCTTGCCAAGCAGCTTGCGCATGATTCTCGAATCGCGGTTATACATGATTGCAGAGGTCAAAGTGCGCCATCCGCGCCATCAGCGACCTGTTAGTGAAAAGAGAGGCGCATTGCTCGATATAGACACACTGAGTAGTTTTCTTGGATGCGACGGCGAAGCGAAAGCTGTTCAAGGTCGGGGCCGGTGTGCAGTTGGATGGCAGGGAGGACTTGAGCAGCGCCGTCGTCAGTCGCTGTTGTGATCCAGCGCCACCAGCGCGCGCGATGAAGGGTGGGGAAATTTGGGGTCATATCTGTCAGCGGATGTCACGTAGGCATGCTTTTTGGTGGGGTCTGCAGCTTTCCAACCGCATCAATGTCATCGACTTGGGGGGCCTGATCAAGGATCAATAATAATTCCTTGACTGCATTACTGATGATCTGATAAGGCCTTGTTCCAAAAATCAGCAGCGTATAAGCCTGCGTCGTCGGCGACGGTCGTTGCTACATGCTGAGGTCATATAAAAGAGATTATCAACGTATTAGAATGGGTCATCACCAAACTGATTCGCTCCGCATCTGATGTAGATTCTAGCAAGTATTCCACAGGATTTTCACAAGACTTGTATTGACAGTGTTTGTGTCAAACTAAGCTTGAGTTGATGAAGCAAAGATTTCATGAATGGCTATCTAGGTTCAATCCATGGTTGGCCTCGCGATGAGCTAGATAGCCACAAAGATTGCTTGTTGTTTAAACAGAGGCAATAAGCTGACTTATGCATTTAATAGCATGCTGAAATACCGTAATACCTGTGGCATACGACTCTGAGCCTAGTCATGCGAGGGAGAGTCTGTTGGATGTCTCGTCTCCATATTCCATAACCCATCACTCTCCCAACAAAATTCATGCTTTTTTACTTTCCAAAACTTCGCACCTCCTATGTCAAATAAGTTCTCTCATAGCATGAGAATCGGGAGAGAGATAGACCCAGTTCGTCCGTTCGGTTATTAATATTAACACTCTGCGCCACGTTAGTGAAACGTCTCCTACAAAGCTATTTGTACATACCTTGATGATTACGGCACACATGCCGACGTGTCAGCGACACCGTAGTCACCACATCGGCCACAAGCTTATACGCCCCCAAATATGTATAAGTTTTTCATGCGTCATTGTCTTTTGCATCTGGACTCCTGCTTCGACTGCGTCCTCTCCTGCCACCCGCTCGAGCGCCACCTCGCCCTCCCTTTCCTGGCGGGGGCCTCACAAACGCAAAATCCACCTGCACAGTCTGATCCAGTAATTTTGTATTGTGTGAGCCATCAATGGCAGCTCGAGCTTCTTCCAGAGTGGCGTACTCGATCAAGGCATAACCCTAGCGAATATTCATCAGTTTCTACCCAAATCTAGAGCTTGTCCGCTGGGTCATACCTTGACATAGCCGCTCCGTCGATCGAGATTTAGATGAAGATTTTTAATTTCGCCGTAGTCACCGAATTTGTCTTGTATGGCCTCCTCGTCAGCCTCCTCGTGGACGTTTGTGACGATCACGATCCATCCTTCGATCGATCGAACAGCTGTCGCTTTCGCATGCGTCTGCATCTCGGACTCATTCCGCGCCGGCGGCGATGATGGGTTATCGATTTCCATTTCTACATCCGCCATTTTTACCAGCTTTCCTTTGTACGAGCTGAAAACGATTTATAGGATATTAGCGAGCTAAAGATTAAGATGCTTGTTATTGCAGCTGATTCGCGGGGCAGTTCCTTCGAAGTATCAATCTGAGATATAATCACGTGACTCATGAAATACGAATACAAGCTGTTCCAGACGGAAGATAAGAACCTCGACGAAGACATCAGTTATACAGTCTTACATTACGGCGTTTGGTTAATATCGCTTCGGCTTAAATACTTTGTGAACATGTCGCTTTACAAATTTTAATAGGATTCAAAAACTACGGTTGGGTGACGGGCGTATGTTTGGTTCTGGATCGTGGATGTGTTAAGGCACCATGCAACTTCCAGATATATCCATATAGCATGTCGGCCTATTGTACTACGTCCCATCGAATCCACATGTCAAAACACTCTCTAGGCCATGTTCATATTGTAGATGAATCTTCGTTTGTATTGACTAACGACACCGGACGCCGAGTAAAGTCGTTGCGCTTCGTCGCATCTCTCCGTCTCAGGGGACGCTCAGCCAGTCACTCGACCCGACTCAATCCATTTCCCTTATGCTAAATCAAGCAAACATCGGAGAACGGTTTCGCATTGCCAATCCCTTCAATAAATTGTCTCCCTATTACCCATAATTCCTTTACGAGCCGGGGTTGGGGTTCATCTGTAAAACCAGTCAATATGCCAATTCTTCCGCCTAATTAACATCCTGCAAGTTGCTCCTCACCTTCCGCTTGCCACCGGTCAGGGTGACGTTGACAAATCGTCGAGTGTACTTGTGACGCTTGAGAGCTCGGCCCTTGGGGACCTTGGCCTTCTCCTGAGGCTCAACCTATAGAGGGACAGAGTGGTCAGTTTTCGGTATCGTCGGTGGCCTGCGCAATGAGATTTCGTACTTTGGGGGTCTGAGACTTGACCTTGCCTGCAGCAGAAAATTAGACATTGTAAATTTAGCGTTGAGACAGCAGTTGAACATACCGGCACGGGCAAGAGATCCGTGAACTTTACCCATGGTGATGGATTGATTTGACGATGATGTGAATGATGAGTCGACGGTGGCGCGGCCAGTTTTTTGGGGATTTCGCCAAAGGATTGTGGGCAGGACACACGATCACGTGAGCGGGGACTTCTGCTGCCCTCCCGGATAAAATGGACACCGAATCCGAAGTTTTGCCTAAACTCGCTAGCTTGGTTCTCAGCAAACAGACATCATCATTATCACTTCATCAATCCGAATCCGCAATAAGCCCACAGCAATTCTTGACTTTTCGGACTTCGGCCAAATCTACAACCCAAATTCAACCCCTGCGCCCAGCTTCCCGTTGACGAATGGCCTCATAGTTTGCTGCTATCTTACCTGATGATGCTCCGTTGGGTTCATCTATTTGAAGGTGCCTCTCTGCACATAATCCGTATTGACAGTCGCAATGCACCACGACTTATGAATGGACAGTCGTATTCGTGTTTGAACGGCAGCTATAACAACAGTTTTGATATCAATCATAAATCGCACTAATATCTGCAAGGCCTGCGCTTAAACCTTGCAAAATTAGATCCAATCCATGTGAAAATCGCAGCCACTAAAACGGCTTACGGTGCGACACCAACTTGCTTGTACGAATCAGACGGTTGAAAAACACCTTTGACTTCCTTAGTAGGCTTGACGTCACAACCTGAAAGCACGATGCAGAGCAGAGGCCACCATACTCCCAGGTTTCTTTTTTTCTCCTTTCTTCTCCTTTCTTGTGGGCATTTTTCCACTCATTCTCTATTCCCCGGATTTTCATTGCATATGTGTTTTTCCACCGTAACCGTAGATTGAATCTTTCTCCCAGAGTCTCACCAATTATACCCCCCTTGGTAAACAATGCCTACTCCTGGAGCAACCATAGCAACTCCTCGCAAATCTGCTATGAAACCACGAAAGACACTCAGAGAAAGATTTCTTCATCGTCTTCCTCATTATACGGGCCCTTATAATGTCGGTTATATGGACATTGAGGTGCTGGCGCGCAATCCACGGCCAGTGTCTCAACTTCAAAGAAATGGGAAACCAGTCCTCCGCCTCGATACGGTCCTCATGGGAATATACTACCCCTGTGACCTTGGGAAGAGTCTCCTGTCTTCAGACGGCACTCAGAAGCTTCACCGCGTAGACTGGATGTTACGACCTCGGGCAGCAACTGCAAAGGGTTATGCCAAGTACCTGAGCATCCCTGCGATGCCAGTCACGGCATACTTGGCTTGCACCTCGCTCTTCACCAAGTTGCCCGCGTTCCGCAATGCCAAACTTGCGTCTCACTGGCCACAGGAGGTTCTCAGTGACCCTGGGGTTTCGGGGCAGAAGGCTCGAGAGCAGGAAACTGATGATGCTGGTCGAGCAAAGTTTCCTGTCATTATCTTCAGTCACGGGTTAGGTGGTTCACGGCTGTGCTACAGTTCTATATGTGGTGAGCTTGCCAGCTTCGGCTTCATTGTCGTTGCAGTGGAGCATCGGGATGGAAGTGGCGCACGAACCTATGTCAGTCTTCCAAGCAATGTCGCGGCGTCGGAAATTGAGTCATCAACTGCGGAGTTTTACACAAACAGCAATGGCCGTGGAAATGCAAAGGAGAAAAAGGTTCAAAGGCGCAAAAGGGAAGGTCTGAGTCCTTACTACGTCGTTGATTATATCTTGCCGAAGGACAATGCACAGGACACTTCTCCGCATAATCGTCGTGGGGTCGCCACCACGCTCAGATCAGCTCAGATGCAACTCAGGCTTGAGGAGATCAAAGAAGCATTCCACGTTGTTTACCTGATCAACAATGGCCACGGTGAGGAAATAGCATCTCAAAATCTGCGAAAGAAAGGCAATGTAGGATCAAGCTCGCTCGGTCTCCAAGGTATCAACTGGAGCGATTGGAAGGAGAGCATGTTTCTCAGTAATGTAACCGTCATGGGTCATTCTTTTGGTGGAGCAACCACTGTTCAGATATGCAGAGATGATTCCCTCACATGGCTGGGACAAGGCGTCATTCTTGATGCTTGGGGACAGGCGACGCCTCCAGGGGGTGAAACTCTTAAGGAGAGGGTCACAAAACCTATCATCTCCATCTCCTCAGAGGTTTTCATGCATTGGAAGGACAACTTTGACAAAGTCGTCGACTTTTGCAGTGAAGCTCAAGAGTCTGGGGCCCTTTGTTGGATGCTTACAGTGGTGGGATCAACGCATCTAGCAATGACTGATTTGGCGGTTTTGTATCCCCATTGGATGTCATTGTTCATGAAATCAATGGTCAATCCTCTACGAGCTGTGTACCTCACGACTGCAGCATCCCTCGAATTCCTCAAACTTACACTCCCGCCAGAACAAACCAAGTACAACCTGTGGTTAGACGAGCAGCTGTTACGCTCAGCTGAAGCCCCATCTAAGCCTGAGGAGACGCTACGCACAGATTACGCACCAGATCACAAGTGGGTTGCTGTTCGCCTCAAGATCCCCAACGAGTTTTCTATTCGAGCCAAGTCCTGGATATGGCGCACTTGGCGATACATAGTCTGTGCGGGACGTGAAGTTGGTGACTATGCTAGTGGTTTGCAAGACTATGGACGGCAGGAAGAGATGTGGACGCATCTCTGTCCCACGCATGAGGCTGTGGAAGAGCACATTAGCATGCTTCGATAAAATTTGCCAATTTATATAGAGCGCGGCGAAATTTGGTAGAGATAGAGGGCAACACGGTGATTTACGGTTCGAAATAATGAATGGCTTATACAAAAGGTGGCTAGTGTATGGGGGATGGCTTCAGAAAATTCGATTTTATGATATTATCAATCATCCTACGAAATTTTGAAACAGAAATCACATGGTTTTCGACGAGTTTTTTGGGAGATGTTCGAATAGAACTGTGCAAAACAGTGGTATTGAAAGAAGAAGCCATAGAAAATGTGTGCAACATAATAAAATGCAGCGACCAAAAGAAGTATAAACCAACGACTACGTGTGAATTAATGCTACATTACCAATCATTAACTCCATACTTCGACAATGACTATATAATAATGCCTAGAGCATCACTCAGACAGTTGACAATATCTGTGCCAGAGCCCGTACTCGTAGACAAGCAAGTCAACGCTTGACCAGCAGCAAACGGACCCAACGCAACCGTACAGAGAGGTATGTCCGTGACTAACTCAAGTGTAGTATCCTGCCCGAGGTTGAGACATGCATCTGGTAGCGTCGACGGACATTGTTGTGATAAAGCAGTTGTGAGGCAGTTCACAACATCGGTGCCAACGGTGCTTATACCAACGGTGGTTGCTAAGCATTGTGCTGCGCTTCCGACACCAAAGACACCAAGGGCGGCAACACAGAGCGGGATGTCGACAAGAATTGCCAGGCCATCATCTGAACTTATTTTTGAGCAAGCTGGGGGCAGTTGGGGAGTACAGGTCTTTGGGGGAGGTGTGCTACCAGCGCTGCAGGAAGCACCGTCACCAGAGCTACCAGTTGATGGGGGGGGCGTGATGCCCAGAGCGGTTTCGAGACAACCGATGACGCCTTGTCCTGTACTGGAACCTGTGATTCCAGATGTCGACAAGCATGTTAAGGCTGATCCCACAGCGAACGGTCCGAGAGCCACTGTACAAAGGGCCAGATCAGGGATCAGTTGTAAGCCCGTCTCTGAAGAGAGCTTTGTGCAGGGAGCAGGTAACGTGGTGATACAGGTGCCTTGGAGACTGTTTGTAATACAGTCCACGATTGATTGACCTTGGGTACCCAGACTAATTAGTGTTGTGGACAAACATGTTGCCGTGTTGCCGATGGCGAAAGGACCTAAAGCAATAAGACAGCCCGGAACAGCAGTCAGGAGACCAAGACCATTGACAGTGCTCAAACTGCTACATGCCGGAGGAATACTTGTAGCGCAGGCAGACGGGGCGGGGCCGGTAGTTGTAGGAACGCAGCTGGTTGTGGAGAGGGAGGTTGAAGTGGGGGGCTGTGTAGTAGATGGAGGAGCAGTAGGCGCGGTACTATCAGGGGGGGCGGTACTCGCAGGCGCGGTGCTTTCAGGTCCAGTGCTTTCAGGTCCAGTGCTCGTAGGCGCGGTACTATCAGGAGGCGATGTCGAGCTATCAGGGGCGGCGGTGCTCGCTGGTGCAGTACTGTCAGGAGGCGATGTCGTACTCGCAGGTGTAGTAGTACTATCAGAAGGCGCGGTGCTGTCAGGTGCGGTGCTTCCAGGTGCGGTGCTTCCAGGTGCGGTACTATCAGGGGGCGCGGTGCTCTCAGGTGCAGTGCTCCCCGGTGCGGTACTGTCAGGAGGCGATGTTGAACTATCAGGCGATGTCGTACTCGCAGGTGTAGTACTATCAGAAGGCGCGGTGCTGTCAGGCGCAGTGCTTCCAGGAGACGTAGTGCTCGCAGGTGCGGTGCTATCAGGTGCGGTATTGTCAGGAGGCGATGTCGAACTATCGGAGGGCGCCGTGCTTCCAGGTGTGGTACTATCAGATGGCGATGTTGAGCTATCAGGAGACGTAGTGCTCGCAGGTGCAGTGCTATCAGGAGGCGATGTTGAGCTATCAGGAGACGTAGTGCTCGCAGGTGCAGTGCTATCAGGAGGCGATGTTGAGCTATCAGGAGATGTAGTACTCGCAGGTGCGGTACTGTCAGGAGACGATGTTGAGCTCTCAACGGATGTAGTACTGTCAGGCGGTGCGGAACTGTTAGGCGACGTAGTGCTTGCAGGTGCGGCACTGTCAGGAGGCGATGTTGAGCTCTCAGCGGATGTAGTACTATCAGGTGATGTCGTACTCTCGGGAGGCGTGGTGCTATCTGGAGGCGCGGTTGATCCAGTAGAGTTAGGTGAGCTTGTGGAGTCTGGAGGAGCCGATGTTCCCGTGCTAGCAGGCGGCGAGGTTGACCCAGTAGTACTTGGAGGAGCAGAAGGTCCCGTTGAGCCTGGACCTGCTGGTGGCTCGGTACTGTTAGGTGGTGGTGAATTAGTAGGACCGGTTGGTGGATTACCGCCGTTACTAGTCGGAGTTTCAACAATCACTGTCCCAACAGTAGCACCTGATGTTACAACAAGTGTCACAGTCGTTGTGGTAGATCCATCGTATCCAGCGGTTAGAGTCGTATATGGACCTGTAAATACGGGGGATGTAGACTCTGGCGTTTGAATAATGACCGTGCCAACCGTGCCGCCTGAGGTTGGCGGGATAGTGAAAGTCTGGTCGGTCGATCCGGGATACTCTCCAGTGATGGTTGTATATGGACCTGTGAATGTAGCAGCTGAAGTCTGGGGGCTTCGGATAATGACAGTACCAATGGTACCGCCTGAAGTAGGCGGGATGGTAATTGTCTGAGAAGTGGACCCACTATAGCCATCTGTGATTGTGGTATAAGGCCCCGTAAACGGAGGTGATGAGGCAGGCTGAGGGGTCTCAACAATAACAGTACCAATGGAGCCTCCTGGTCCAGGGGGTATAGTAATAGTTTGGGTGACAGATCCAGGAAATCCACCGGTGATTGTAGTAAAGGGTCCCGTAAATAAAGGTGATGAGACAGGTTGAGGGGTCTCGACGATAACCGTACCAATGGTACCTCCTGATCCAGGCGGGATAGTGATAGTTTGAGTAATAGATCCAGGGTAACCGCCAGTGACTGTAGTATAAGGTCCTGTAAATAGAGGCGAGCTGGATTGAGGAGTCTCGATAATAACAGTGCCAACGGTTTCTCCAGGTCCGGGTGGAAGAGTTATGGTTTGAGTTACGGATCCAGGATACCCACCGGTGATTGTCGTAAAAGGCCCTGTAAATTGCGGCGATGTGGATTGAGGGGTCTCCACAATAACCGTTCCAATAGTGCCTCCTGGCCCAGGTGGAATAGTTATTGTCTGAGTGACGGATCCAGGGAATCCACCAGTTATTGTAGTATATGGCCCTGTAAACGG
This sequence comes from Sphaerostilbella broomeana, assembly GCA_930272545.1. Lineage (NCBI taxonomy): Eukaryota > Fungi > Ascomycota > Sordariomycetes > Hypocreales > Hypocreaceae > Sphaerostilbella > Sphaerostilbella broomeana. Next base: position 58,846 of record CAKNET010000038.1, read on the forward strand.
AGGTGGCGGCGTAGCTTGGGGAGTTTCGATAATAACAGTGCCGATACTACCGCCAGATCCCGGTGGAATAGTGATAGTCTGTGCAACAGATCCAGGGAACCCAACGGTAATTGATGTAAACGGTCCTGTAAATTGCGGCGGTTGAGAGCTCTGAGGGGTTTCAACAATAACAGTGCCAATAGTGCCTCCAGGCCCAGGTGGGATAGTTATTGTCTGGGTAACAGATCCAGGGAACCCCCCAGTAATGGTTGTGAATGGCCCTGTAAATGGCGGCTGTTGAGAACTCTGAGGCGTTTCAATAATAACAGTTCCAACGGTTTCTCCAGGTCCGGGTGGAAGAGTTATAGTTTGAGTAACAGAGCCTGGAAACCCACCGGTGATCGTTGTGAAAGGCCCTGTAAATTGTGGCGATTGAGAAGCTTGAGGGGTTTCAATAATAACGGTGCCAACGGTACCTCCAGGTCCAGGCGGTACCGTGATGGTCTTGGTAACAGATCCAGGAAACCCACCTGTAATGGTTGTAAATGGCCCGGTAAATGTCGGCAGGGGAGGCTGAGGCCCTTGGGGTGTTTCTATGATCACAACTCCAACGGAGCCTCCAGGAGGTGGAGGAATTGTGAGAGTCTGTGTGGTTGAGCCAGGATATCCTCCAGTTATGGTGGTGTATGGTCCAGTAAACGAAGGTCCGGAGCTCTTTGTAGGTTGCGGTGTCTGGATGATAACTGTTCCAACCGTGCCTCCTGATGAGGGTGGGAGTGTAATAGTCCTGGTAGTTGACCCGGGATATCCTCCAGTTGTCGTGGTAAATGGCCCAGTAAATGTCGGTCCATGCGTGCCCTGAGGAGTCTGGATGACCACAGTTCCCACAGAGCCACCAGACGCTGGTGGCAAGGTAACGGTCCGAGTAGTTGATCCACCATAGCCAGCAGTAGTCGTTGTGTAAGGCCCAGTAAATGTGGGATTTGCAGACGTCGGTACCTCAACAATAACAGTCCCCGTCTTGTCGCCTGGGCCAGGAGGCAAAGTCACAGTCTCGGTTACTAAGCCACCATAACCGACAGTAGATGTAGTCAAGGGACCAGTAAACCCCGGACCTGCAGTCTGTGGGGTCTGGATAATAACGGTGCCGGCGCCACCAGACGTCCCAGGAAGTGTAACCGTCTGGGTTGTTGAACCGGAGTATCCCCCCGTAAGGGTCGTATAAGAACCGCCTTGACCAGCCTGTGGCGTTTTGATAATGACTGTGCCAATAGATCCTGAATGAGGTGGAAGCGTTACCGTCGTCAATGTTGAGCCGGGGTACCCCTGAGCCACAGTTGTGTAGGGGCCCGTGAAATCCGAGTTGACATTGCCCCTGTGAACAGCGAATGTGAGTTAGGATTCCATGGAAGGACCAAAGGTTCACGAGAGCGACATACCTTGTCAATGTTGTGTGCTCAGTGATGGTTTCTGTTACGACAGTACTCAAAGTGACTGGAGCATTGGTAACATGAATCACAACACCACCGCCAATCGTCAGATCAGTGTTTGTAGGAACGAAGGTTGATACAAGCACGGGCTGTTGGACAATAATGTCGACAGGTTGCAAAACAATCGTAGCAACACCATTTGGGCAGACATCTGGGTACCGAGCATGAAGACTTGCAGACACTCTTGCCTGCTGATGGAAGAGTATGGCTCCAGCCGCTATGAGGCGATTAGAGACCATGATGAAACGGGGGTGCCGAAGATGGCTTTGATAAGGGGGATGTAACGACAACCAGAGCCTGTCGTAAGGGGTGAAAACAAAAATCGCAAGATAACTTGAACTCTGAAAAGCAATGGATGGTGAGAGCTAGAATGATCAGACAAGATCACGATGCTCTACTCAATATATATTCAATGAGAATCAGTCTGAGGAGAGGCTTTCCATTTGCCATAGCGAGCTATAGCCAAGCCAAGACGTGCAAAACCTTGTACATGAATTGAGGAATGCATCTTGAGCTCCGTATGATGCCAAGGAGACGACATTCCGAGTCATGGCATCTCTGGTTCCGGGAAAATAGAAACTGTATCGTCTCCATGGCGCACCCATCACGATCGTACGACTCATAAGGTTCGCCATGTTGGCTAATAAAAGAGCTGAAGACATCTGCTTCCGAAAGTATCACAAGGGTCAACTCCTCATTCATGCCTGAATAGGGTGCCCAGATTTATGGTTATTCCGAAAGCAACCTATCTCTTGAGTCCCTAGTCCAGTATTTCCAAGGTAAGGATATGTTTCCGTTCCAGTCTCACGATGAGGATATGGGGCCAGTGAGCTAGACCAGGAGTCTAGACCAAAGGCCACGAAGGGCCAGCGCACCTAACCAAAGTATCCAGGGTCACTACGATGGCAAAGGGCGGCGTATTGCACCAGAGTCATGAAGTTTTCCTCCAAAAGTTTATTTCCTCTTTGCTCAAATCGGCGAATATCCTCGGTAAGGTCAGCAGCATCCCCATGACTTGAGTTCATGGATGACAATCACTCTCACACTAGAGAGCAAGGTCGGGTGTATAAAGTCTCTGTATAAAGCCGTTGCTTCTTCGAAATGGTAGATTTGAACTCTCCTTGCTTTAGAACATCGTTCAGTCATCCTCATATCGACGCTCCCCCCACCAATCTCCCCCTCGGACTTCTTTGAAATGCATTATCTCTTGTCGTTTCTGTATCTCTCCCTGGTCGGTCTTGCACTGGCAGGAAAGGGAGAGACATCATGCACCTCCACCACTACAAAGATTCTTCCTGTGATTTCACAGACAAGCACAGGACCTACCACCGCCTGGAGTGCCAACGGAGCTCTTGGTGAGGTCATTCCAACCAGCCCGACAGACGCTTCTCCAGGATCTGTTGGTCCTGGGTCTCAACCCATACCAAGTCAAGGGGGCGCTGGTTCTGCATCTAGCCCCGGTTCCAATTCCGGATACACCTCGCCCAGCGAAACGAACATTGCAGGCCAACCAGGGGCATCAGTTTCGACAGGCCCTGGACCAGTACAGACAGTGGGGTCTTCCTCTGCCACAAGAAACAGCTTTATTTCCATGGCTCAAGCCTCCGCTCTACTATCAGGGGTATGGATTGCCATTTTGGCAATGTAAATACACTAGGAGCTGCTTGCAAAGAAGGCTTGGCATTTTTGTAATGAACACCGGTGGGAGGATAATTTGCGTATCATGGCCGGTTGGGCCTTCTACCGAGATGGTTGTATTTTGCCAATACAAATACTGGCACACTCAATGAGTTGCCAGACTAGTAATAGTTAGACTAAACGGGTCTAAGTCTCCAGAGCGGGTCAACTATCACTAGCTGCGACTCATATCAATCAACACAGCAAATTGTCTCATGTATGGTTCGATGGCATGTGAAATAACGGCGCTCCCAGGAGCTGTATTTGTCAAGCCTTCCAGAAGGGCCTCGGTCGTTTCTGTAAAGCAATAAGGAAAACAGACGTTGAAATCATAGGCCTTGCGTGCAACTCAGGAATGATCTTAGCGTTGGAGTATTTCCATATTTGTCTTGACAAGCGAGCAGTTTGTGGAAATGGGCTGCTCCCCCTGCGTAAAGGTGGCTTGGGTCTGCTCGAAGCATGGCCTGAGATCGATGCGGCGGAATGAGATGCATCTGCCAGTCGCTAGGGTCGGATAGATTATGGCGCGAGTCATTAAGGGTCTGAAAACTCTATTGTCGGTCTTCTTTCCATGAGGTGACAACAAAACATGGTTTCAGTGGTCCACCTTAAGGGTCACGAGACTTGGCATTGTAGTGGCAACGAACGTTTACATCCAATCGGAAAAAGTACTCCGCCAGGCCGGGCCTGTTTTAGCAACGGCCATCTGCCACCGCCTGCCACTTACAGTTTCAATGGCAGAATGTGCAACGTACAAACTGAGGGACGCGTTCCGCATTGAGAGTAAAGTCGGAGTTCGAGTCGGCTTCTAATACGAGAAAAGAAAGCAATTGTCATAGAAGAGCGGAGCCGTCGACGAATTACAACTACTTGATTGATTTAGCCTAAGCAATAACGCAAGTAATGTGACTGAACGAGCTGAGGCGCACCGCCGCCGTTCCACTATTAAGACGAGCAGTTTACCGAGGAATGTAAGAAGAAGATATTGAAGTTTCCCGGCTCGCAAGATCCGGTCACAACCTACCCCTGAGAGTGTTAGCACCTCGAGAACCATTTTAGAGATTAAAAATATATAATGGACACAAAACTGCAATCTAGCTCTACATTTAAAACAGCGTTCAGATCATGAATTGGTAGCAGTATAGTAATCAAGCAAAGCTTCCAAAAGAGGATTGCGTGTAGGTGCAGCTGTAACGTAAAATATAGCTTCGAGATTTGCTCCCTTTATTAGACGTCTAGGAGGCTGCAACACCACAATTTCAAGCCTCACATATATATTTGATTAGGAGTTGGTCAGATTCGATTGATTACACCGGCTCTGGTCGTCTTCAGAAAGTAGCGCAATGTACCCACGGAGGAGGCTAGCTAAGCAGCACACTACAGCAGCACATCACAGAATAACATATCCTTTTGAGTTACATAAAAAGATTTAGACAAAATAAAATGAAAGGAACCTACTACTGGGCCCTTGGACAGAAACCCATCTGCAGCGGCTTTACGTGCCAAAATGAACGCCCTTGGCGGACCTCGAATACCTACCCTGGAAAAAAAAATGCAGGAAAACAAGTCTACTCTGAGAGCCCGCATGGATTAAAAGAACACATCCGAAGGGGGAGAAAGACTCTGTGAAGGTTTAAAGTCGTCTCTTTTGTATACTTAAAACCACCTATATGCTGCTCTGTCGACATACGTTGTCCCTTTCTGTACAGACTGCGACATATAGCATGAGGGGGTGAGACAATGATGCTGTGCTCAATACATAGTGAGATCTAGGGCCGAGCCGGACTGTAGATATCCGCTGTCAAAAAAAGATCCTTTCGGAAATGATGTGGTACTCACCATCAGGGTATTACTTTCTAAGCATCTTTTACAACCTTATGCACATGATCGTCAAGGTGGTGCCACCAGGAACCAAGCATTGTTGCGTTCCTGTGTAGGTTAGGTTACCCTGCAATGTGGTGGTGATCAACCTTGGAAATTGCCTGCACACAGATCGATCTCGGCGCAGCGATCTCGGGATCCACTGGATCAACAGATGAGGTTAGCACCTGTGCAACCCCAGACTCCACTCCGATTTATAAGAAAGTTGGATTCCCTTGCTGTGATGAAAATTTTGCCACCATCGTGTTGGAGCTATAGAGGACCAGTACGGGAAATGGTGCATTAGCGCGTTGGCAAGCAGGAGGTCTAGCAGCACGACGCCCCTGCGTACGATGTACTGCATCTATCGGAAACCGAAGCCGATCAATAATGAGCTGAAATCAATCACCCTCACCACGAGGTGCAGGCCGGGTACTGGCTGTTTTGATGTCGTTGCCAAGGGTTCCTCTCTGTGCTAGGGTTGAATGCCGCCTGGGATACGGAGTAATTAATATGCCTGCCTTTAGCACTGCACAAAACTCGTGGGAGAGGATGGAGTATCCACAGAGTACATGAGGTAAGCAAAGATGGTGCCATCATCATCATCCTCACCCTCCCCCGCTGGGGTCAGTTCGGCCGAAGAGGGGCGCTGGGGCCGGAACGTAGCGCCGCTCATGCTCTCCCTGTATCATTGGATGGATCCATGGATGTTTGTTTGCCAGCACCAGATGGCTGCCGCGCCAACGCTGCTGTTCGTCGCATCGTAGGTGGTGCCCAACAAGCAAGCTGTAAATTTTTTCTTTAAAAAAAAAAAGAAGAAACAGTAACGAACTTTGGGTGGGTGTGGTTCAAGGAGTAGGGTATCTGTGTATAGCATGTTCCTACTATAGGTACCTAGGCACCTATTGACAAGACATTTTATAGCGCTTGTAATCATTTTGCAATCTACCAGGTACTTCTCCATACACTGCTCCGCACTATCGCCTGGGCAAGAGAAACCACACAAAAAAAGGCACAGAAATAGAACAGAAACAGAGTGAGCCGAGCCGTGGGCTAAAAGACCATCTCCACGATGACTTTGCTAACCCATCCATTCGGATGACGGGGAACCACTTTACTTACCACTCAATGCTGTAGCTGCAGGCTGTACTCCGTACTTACACACATACTGCGTACTTTTCGCAGCTTCAGCTGGCTGGACAGCGGGCTCGCCGTCGGCTTATTGGGCCACATCATCAACTTTTGTCTCAAGTCATCCTTCCCACCCCCACTGCGCCAGCCTGCAACCCCCCAGCTTGCCCAAGCTCGTATTTGCGGGCACTGAGGCGCTACTGCTGGAGTTGCCCGCCGCTGGGTTTCCCGTCTTTGTTTCTTTTTTTGCCCATCTCTGGTCTGACTGGCCCCATGTGGAGCGACGTCCCTTTCAGGCCGCCGTTTCTACCAACGAAAGCCTCTTTTTCTGCCACAGACCACCACCCAAAAACGCAACGTCTGCCTCTGTGTATCTACAGTACACATTTCCACGCTTGTCGTTGTGTTTTCTCTCCTCGCCCTCCCATCGTCATTCGTTTTCATGGATTCGGCTGGCCCTCATGCTTCTGTGGCCACTGCAATCGATCAACCATACTCATACCTCATTTGCAACCGCATTTTGGCGTAGGGGCGGCTGCTTGCAGCCAACACTTGCGTCTTCCAGCTGCGAGGCACCGGCCTCCCGCCTTGCCCAATCGGCCCAGCCATCATCAGAGCCACTGACGAAACTGACGAAACTGCTCATCTCTCCAGCTCTGCCATTCGTCAATACTGCAACCCATCTTTGCTCCTTAATAAATCTTCTTTTTTATCTTTACTTCCATTGTTACGATTAGCTTGCGCATTCAACAATACGAGCATCTCTAGACCCCAGCATCCATGTCGAACCACAAAACTCGACCAGCTCGGTCGAATAGCTTGCAGCGCATGCTGGAGCTTGAGCGCCGCTACATGGTAAGGAAACCTTCTGCTACTAGAGTAGCCATCCAAGCATTACCATGTGTATAGGTTTTAGTCCCAAGCTAATATTTGTTGTTTTTATTTTTTTTGCCAAATATAGCTCGAGCGACTACATTCTTCATCAGTGGCCAAGAAGACCTCGGCCAGCGCCATCCCCGCATCCCCAACAGCGTTAAAGAACATCACCTCACCATCAACAACACGTCCTATGATCCAAGCCCGTCGCACTGAAGACCAATCTCAATACGATGTAGGAAAACCTACCGGGTCACCCTACGAAAAGAAGACTGTCTCACCACGTGTTCCGTTAACGATCAATACCAACTCTGCCAAGCCGAACAACGAGCCGCCTTTGGAGCTAGACCAGGACGCTCTCGTATATGCATCCGTGACAATGGCTAGCACACCAACGGACAAGCCCGCTTCCAAAGCAGTGTCTTTTGACATCCCAGACGATGGAGATGATAGGTCATCGATATGCCAGTCTCCTAGCTGGGAGGCATACGGGCGTCGCAAAAAGGACGACAAGAAAGAACAGAAGAAGGAGCAGCAGAAGAGAGAACAACAGTTGAAAGAACAGCAGAAAAAGGAGCAGCAGAAAAAAGAACAGCAAATGAAGGAGCTGCAGTTGAAAGAACAAAAGCGGGGCAAGGCAGAAACACCCAAGTCGCTCTTGACAAAGAAAAAACGACTTAGCAAGCAGCCGCCTCCCGCCTCCTCACCGCAGGCGTTCGAACATGTGAGTCGGATGACATCAAGACCTGCGTCTGGAATAAAGGAGAAACAACGGCCAGCCAGCGCACTAGGCCTAACCACTCCCATCAAAGATGATGCACCACCTACTCGGAAGACTCGATCGCGATCCAATTCCTTCACTGATTTGATCAAGGCTCCGTTTGGGTCTCGCCGCTCGTCTATTGATGCGACTCCTCTGAACGAGTCCGGCTTTATCGGTGGAATAAAGCTTGAAATTGAGCGCCATACTGTCTACCATAATGTTCTCAAAAGCCAAGAGAAGGCAGAGGAAGCTGGCCTTCACCCTGCGCTTCGCACTGACAATCTGGCAGCTCAAAAGTCGTTAGATTCTGTTAAGCATCCCTTAGCTGTTAGACCTGCACAAGATCCTCAACGACGAGCCTATCCTCCTATCACCAGACACCCGAATGCAGCAGCCAAGACCAGGTCCTTAGTTTCACCTGCTACATCTCAGGTGCCTGATGTGAGCGCCATCGACAAATTGCGGGCTTTCGTAAGGCCAAGATCACGGCGAAATAGCATGGTTTTAAAAGATGTGTCTCAGAGTGAAGAGGTGAAGAAGCCGGCCCCTCCTAGTGAAGCTGCTCGCTCGGCTTCTTCGCTGACAGCTCATCTATTACAATCACATGCAAAGACGGAAGCGGTCCCCGATCCTCGACCAAATACTTCGGCAGGGCTGCTACCATCGCCAACCGTTCTGCGACAGGACGATAGGATTAGCCTGGGAATGCGGAACATAAGTTCAGCCCCGTTGTTAAATTCTCAGCAACCGAGTAGCTCGGCTTCCCCCGACCAGCGTAACGACAGCAATGCCGCGCCTGCAACCGTTGGACTGCCAAAGCCTGCCAAAGCGGAAGTAGAAGATGTTGACAAGCAAACACCCATCATTAGCCCGGCGCAAGACATATCACCATCAAAGGGAAGTCCCCGCAAAGCAGCCCGGCCGATACCATTGTCCGCACCACCGGAACCGCCAAGGCGAAGCTCGAAGCGGAACTCGATTCAAAGTTTAGATGGCTCCATCTCATCTCTATCTTCACCTGGGGAGAAACCTTCTTCGCGATCGCCCTCGCGCCGGCCCGTCAGCTCCGCCGACTCTAATCACAGCATGAACGATCTTCGGCCTCCACCGATACTCAATTTGGGAGCATATGCGGAAGGTGTTTCGATTGTATCGCCCGCCATTTCTGTGGAATCTCACGCGAGCACGGCTACCTTTTCAACCCCCCATGAGCATCATTCCCACTCGGCAAAATCATCAATGGATTCTACAGAGTCTATAAATAACGAGCTTGGAACATCAGGAGCGCCTCTTCTGCCATCTACTCCACGGCAAGCCCCCCCAAAACTGGAAAAAATAAGTGTTCCAACTTGGGAAGATATCCAATCATCGGTCATGCAGGCAATCGATACAAAGATATCTCTGTCTCCAATCCGCAAATCACACAACTCCCTTCGTGACGACAGCGACTTCACTGTCCGGAGAATCACTGATGACTCTGTCCCAGCTACAAGCTCCGACGACTCGTCAACCGATGATTTCCACTCCCCATCAATGCCCAGTACGCCAGACACTTCACGGCCGCAATCCGAAAAGGAGCTCCCACCAGTTTTCTCTGACCTTGAGAGGAGACTTGCGATGCACGAACCTCGTCCGCGAAACGATTCGCAGAGCCCTGTAAGAGGACGCACTTTGCAACAATTGGAAACTGTCCCCAGCCAAGATAGTTTAGGGAAGGGTTCCAAATCAGAACCTCGCGCTGATACACCTCCCCATGCGGCCGCCGCGAAAGCCTCTACTAAAGTCCCGATCACGCAGCTGCCGAGACCCGTTGTTCCACCTCGGATCTATTCAGCAACGGAGGTGGTTCCAGAAACGAGCTTCTTACCGAAATTAAAGCATCAGCCTTTGAAGTTACAGGAGAAAGCGCTCCAAAAATCTGGAACCTCATCATCGCCACGACCACTGGGAGACGAAAGAGCGGGGCTGAAAGCCCCATCATCAACTTTCTCGCCTTGGCCAGCCTCATATCTTGAAGAGGCGCGTAAAGCCACTCCATTAGCTCCGCCACCACAAGTGTTGAAGTCGCAACAATACAATGCGAAGATTACGCCACCGTCGTCGATCCATAGCTCCTCTACTACCGACCTGACCACCAAGTCTGGACGCCACACGTCGGCTTTGGCAGTTGGTGGTGAACCAATTGCCAAGATGTTTGTTGAGTGCTGCGGATGCAAATTCTACCACGACATGCCGAGCAATTTGTACGAGGTTATGGCTGACCCGGACTCTGTAATGCGCGCAAGTGGGAAACATGGCTTTGCCGGTGCCATATCAATGACCGTGAAGTGTCCCTGGTGCAGTCACGAGATGAGCACTAGATGCTGCGCTGGCTATGCTGCCATGGTTTACTTGAAGGAGAAGTTGCATTAAATCAGCTTTGCCTCTGGTGACTATAACGATTTCTTCTTCCTTTTTTTCTATTCCTTTTACATGACGATATGACCTGCTCATCGCGATATTGAGCCATTTTTGTAACGAATTTCCTTATTTTGTTCTATTTGTCCACAAATTTGGGACCAAAATATTATCTGCGTCGCATTCGTCCTCTTGCAATGCGTACGGGACAACTGCGGGGACATAACATAATTATTTTATTCTTGGATTGACTGCCTCCGCGGGCTCAAGCCTTTGACGCACAACGCCCCATACATGTATTTATCCGTTCACTTCCTTTTTGTTCCTTCTTTTCTGAACGACACATCTGCAAGTCTGACATTTTTCACGAAGATGATGATGATGATGATAGGCAAATGAAATGAGAATATAACGAATTAGGCGCTTTGTATTTTGAACTACCACTTTGGAATTAATATAAATAGTTTTCTTCTTATGCTTTGAAAGTTCTAGTTCTATCCTGAAAACGCTGTTGTAATTCCGACACTTTTCTTGCAAGCTTCTTATTTGTTAAGCGAAGCATGACCATTGTTTTGGAGACACTGATGAGCTCCGTTTGTAATAACGATCCTCTCTTTTCGAAAATCTTGGCTCGATCGTCGAGGAAAACCAGCCTAGCACGAATCCTGTTGAAGACATCCTTGCCGCCTAGGATATCCGCCACACCCACGCCGGGCGTTTCTTTCAAGATAGCTTCATCATCTGGCACGTCTTGGTCTTTTCGCTCCTCGACCGGGCCGCCATAATGCTCTCCTCTCTTGTCTATATTGCCATTCGTAGTGTCACTGCCGTCGGCATCCCCTTGCGTAGTAACATCCATTGCCTGTGAAAGCAGTGGGTAGCCATGCAGGATGTCCTGCTCGGCGAGAACCTGAATGAACGGCTTGTATTTCTCGTTAGCGGCGGTGCGAACCATGCCGTAAACTTGGTCTAGGCAGCGGATGGCGAAGTTCCAGGCTTCGTCGTTGGCGGGATCGTGGATTAGGGTTACGACGCCGATGGCTTCGACGTTGCTGCGGTGGAGTTTGGGGCCGATGTCGTGGCTTGGGCGGGGGGATGAGCTGTCTGTTTTGATGATGCCTGTTTGGAGAGGGTGGTGGAGGTTAGGTTTTTGGTGTTTAACGGAGGAAGAAGAAGAAGAAGAAGAAGAAGAGGAGGAGGAGGAGGAGGAGGAGGAGGAGGAGGAGCTAACCTTCAGTATAGCATGCTTGGTGGAGCTCCCAGATGAAGGACTCGATGCTCCAGTGTGGTGTATCGTCGCATCGGAGTATCTCCTGGATCATGTGGGCGACGTCTTCGGGGATTTCATCGGCGTTGACGTTGCCGGTGAAGATGGCGCAGAGGAGACGCTCCAGCTTGCGGATAGGCTCGTGAATGCAGGACGGCGGCGGCATATTGGAGTTGCGGAAGTTGGATATATCATCTAATTTTATGTATACGATCAAAAAAAACAAGAAGTGTGAATGATTCTTCTGGCTGAGTAAAGGTATGTATGTGTGGGATGTTTGGATACTGGGAGAAGTGTGTCGGGTGTTTGGGGTTTGTGTTGATGGTTAGGTTAGGTTGCTCATGCTGGAGGGGAAGTCGACGCCCAGGGAGGGATGCTGTGCAATGCTCTTGAGAGTTTTGATGGTGAAGTTTTTTTTTTTTTTTTTTTTTTAATTTTTAGACGGGCTTAAATCTAGATAATTGCTGTACTAGGATTTTTGGCATCGAGTTACTTTGTCTTAGGATAATGGAAAGATTGGGTTTAGTAAGATTATGAAGTTGAGGGAAATGAGTTTGGAACGTCATATAAATTGGGAGTCAAGGCACTGAGGCCAAGATATAAACGTAATGAGTGAGGGATTCTCAGAGGCCCCAAAATCTGCACAGGGAATCTATCTTCGAACATGGAAATATGTTTGAACGCATTCACTCTGTCTTATGGCACAAGTGAAGAGCAATCGCGTGGAAGGTTTTAGCCTTCTCGTAGCGGATGACGGATAGAATCAATGAACCAAGACCAGTCACTTTTGCAAGATGTTTGCAAAAGTTTCTTATGTGCCCTTTATTTATGGGGGTAGTGGTCTAATACGATACCTATGGAATATGTCTTGGGGGGGTTCTTCAATTCGAATTACGGAGCTGCTTTACATTTTGGAGATGGGAGTTCAGACACGCGGAGTTGATAGCTATAGCAAAATCTCCAATGGCCGTGTGATTCTCATACATAAAATACATGGAGACAAGCTTTAGCCTAGATTAAATAAAATAAAATAAAATAAACCCCAGGCCACATCATGGCGTCGTGTCCAATATTCTCTGTCGCGCCCTCACGCGTCCCATGGCAGCATGTGAAACTCTAACAAGCACTAGCACTAATGACTTTGAAAGCTCCACTAAAAGATGAAGCTTTGTCCATGTATCAAAGTTCTATCATCATGTGCTGGCGGACCATACAAGGCTGCCGCACCTGTGCAATGACGACGCATTCGATGTGGTTTTTGGCGGTCCTGTTGGTGCAAAATATGTTAAGAAGGGATAGAGTTGCCCTGGATATGGGTGACATTAGAGGTGGGCTGATGGCGTGGCTATCCGTAGGAAGTTGAGAGGAGAAAGACCTTCTTTCTCGACGAGCAATGGTTTTGTGTAGAGAATAAAAGTGACGTCTTGGTTGTGATTCGACCTTCCACGGCGCTGTAAGCATGCCCGCGAGTAAACGCCATGGTAGCGATGGAGCCGGGGAAGTATGGCGGTGGATGATGACCCCCGATTTCGATCCGATGGATGGATGTTAGGGAGGCTCATTGCTGTCTCATATGAATTGAATATAATTCCCCATGGATTTAGATTGGCTTACGTCTAGTGGAGTGTTGTAAAGGATGTTCATGTTATAAATGTGTGAGGGTATGCTAGTGCTAAGGACTTGGCTGCAGTCAGGTTGACGTTGTAGTGGTTATTTTCTCCTTATCAGACAAGATAGATCTCAGAAGTTGAATGCATCTCCACTAGCAAGATGATCTTCCAATACCAAAACCTCTCTAAACTATTCTGGCTATTCCGTACTGCAAGCACATATGTAGTAGTATAACAGGAACTTTACCAGCAAGAGGAGGCCCGCCCTTAGCTCCTCCAGCACAAGTCGGTCCCCTTTAGTTTACGCCGGCGCCGGCCAGGTCGGGGCTAAGTGGGGCCGCATTGCCATTCAGCACGGTATTACCCAACGCGGTAATCGTAGGGTTCAGGGGGGGGCGGGGGGGGGCGGACCTTGTGGTCAGGCATGGAACGTGTGTGTTCAGAGATGAGAAGAGACCCTTGGGAAATAAAAGACATGGGGTAAAAGTAACTAAGTTACCTACCTACCAATGCCGTTGTTTCGGGCGAGGTGGAAATGTGCTAGGTAGTGATCGACAAGTGGTGGGTCTTAATGCTAAATACCAGTGCGTCTACTTACTTATAAGAGCAAAAAGGTGAATCATGTTTGATCTTGAGAGATCTCTGCTCCCATTCCGTAGTTTATGTTTTCAAAGCTTCGTGATTGGTATGTCAATGAGTTCCGTATACCTTCGGCATTAAAAGCCTCAAACACTATGATTCGCATTGCTGCAGTCCCATTTACATTGTTAGGAGGTCTTACTAACATTCAAATTCAACCCATCCTCTTTCTTATTCAATTAATAAACCCATCTTTGTCATTTATCTATATTTGTTAGACGAAAGGAGAAACAATTCCCCCATAGAAGAAACATCCACCGCTACCCCACATCTGCTATTCGCCCTCCGACACTCGGAGCTCGGACTCCGATGCCTTGTCCGTAGGTCGCCGAATGAACCGTCTGAGCATCCACGTTGGTAAATGATGTGGTAGCCATTACATATATTAGCCGCACATGGGAGAGGGTAAAGATTGCCTCGATGTATATATGATATATGAAGTAGCAGCATCCCACGAAAGAGATGTTATCGCACTCGACATTATTTGCAACTCATATATGGCTGCATGATTATTACTACCATCGTCACATATTAATGCCTAAACAACATGACTGAAATCATCGTCATTGGGTAAGAGTCACCTCACACCACCACTGCCACACACGCACACTCACGCTCGTTTGCAACACCCCCAGCGCAGGTGTAACCGGCCTAACCTCCGCTCTCCGCCTCCAACAAGCAGGCTACAGCGTCACCATCATCGCGCAACACTTCCCCTCGCCTTACGAAACAGCCGATAAGCGCGCTCTCATCAACTACACCTCGCAATGGGCCGGCGCCCACAACCGATGGGTCCTGTCTCTCCCGTCTGATGCTGATGGGCAGCGCGACCACGCCTTCTCCGTCACTACGTACCGGCGTATGGATGACTTGGCTAAGAAGTTTCCTGAGGCGGGTATTACTTTCATGAAGGGCATAGAGTTGTTTGAGGACCCTCCGCCTGTGAATCGCGATTTGACGGGAGGGATGGCGCAGCAGCTGAGTATGGAAGGGTTTCGGTTCTTGGATAAGACGGAGTTTCCGGATGACAAGGTCGTGCTTGGGTATGAGTACCGCACGTGGTGTGTCAACCCCATGGTATACTGCTCATTTCTACTTCGGCAGTTCCACATCCTTGGCGGCAAGACCCTCACTCAGCAGCTTCAGAGCCTAAACGACGTCTTTTTCATCAACACCCTCCCTCGGACCAGACTCGTAGTCAACTGCTCAGGAACAGGCTTCAGTGACCCAGCCATATTCCCCACAAGAGGTAAGCCATCTTATCTAGAACCACTTTGAAACCAATCTCCTCCTCTAAACCTCACAACCATCTCCAGGCCAAACCTGCCTCGTGGCAAACCCATGCTCCGCAACTGTGACTCGTCTTTGTGCTGATGGCTCCTGGTCCTTCTGCGTCCCCCGCAACTTCGACGGCGGAACCGTCATAGGCGGTACAAAGGAACCCAATAACTGGGACGTGGAGCCCAGCCTTGAGACTCGCGCCAGGTTACTCGCCGCCTTTGCTGCCTCGTATCCTCCTATTGTTGAGGATGGGCCTCTACGACCCCTAGGAGATATTGTGGGACGGAGACCAACTCGCCACGGTGGTATCAGGCTCGAGAGGGAGGAGATTGCAGCCACAGATATAAAAGGCCCACAAACCCTTGATGGTATTGGGCGGTCCGTTGTCCATGCGTATGGGCTAGGAGGGAGGGGCTTTGAGCTCTCGTGGGGTGTAGCCGACAAGGTTTTGGAATTGGTCGAGCAACGAGGTTCTAGCCGTCTATGAACTGCCATTCAGAATAATATGTCTTTCCTTCCCCAAGTTGTACAAGGTTGAGTGTTTGCTTCTTTCGTGTCTATCTATACAAGTCATCTCTCGTATCATGAGCCAAAAATAAAGTGAAGATGCCAAAAGTCTTTTTTTCCATGAAGGCTTCCCATCCCCCCCCAAAAACGCCAATGCAAAATACCACCCCATATGATGGTTCTGTTTTCTCACTCAAGCTTCTCATTTTGCAATATCCTCCGGCCTCGCCGGTGGTATCCTCTCTCCGCGCTTCTCCATCTCCTTCTGTTTTGACAACCGCACGTGCTCCGGCAGCCCCCACCACTCACGCATAAACTCCTCCTGCGCAGCCGCCATCCTTGCTTTCCTCTCGCGCTGCCGCTGTCTCTCGATTCGCATGGCAAACCATTCCTCCCGCGCGGCGTCGTGCTCCTCTGGCGTAGCCTTGAGCTTCATACAGCCGTTCATGGCGCGGTGCTCGGCGCGGCAGGCAAATGAGACGCTGAGAGTTCGGCCAAGGGCACAGGCGGCGAATGCTATAGCCCGAAATCATTAGCATTGCGGTTTCTCTCTAGAGGTCATTCAGGAATCGAGGACCAGCTAGACAATTTGCATCACGAGTCTGAAACAACGTCTCATCCCGTACAAGCATGCCAAATCATGATCTGAGCCGCATCTTACCTTTGATTTCCTCAGCGCATTTTGTCCGTACTCTTGCATAGTATATATCCCGCACCTGCGCCTCCTGCGAAGCCGATAGCGGTAACGGGTTTTTTGAGGGCATCCCTAGACGCTCTTGCGGGACATTGGGAGTTTCGGCCGCCATTGTGGCCATGAAGAGTGAACCACTCTGTGACGAGGTCCAATGAAGGGCTTAAAATTTCCTCACAAGCAAACTAGCGTTGATAAATCGCTTCTATTTGAAGATGACGTCGCTTGCGCGAGACAAGTGTGGTTGCATGCTAGTCTTTATCTGAGCTCTTGACGATCTCGAACCTGAGGTCCAAGCTTGAGCGTCGGCTGGCAGAATTTTCACCGCCTGCTACTTTTCATTATCCGCAAGATACCCCAAAATGGCAAACGACATGTTTCACAAAATTGTGGGTACGGAACGCTATCAGACTGTGGAACAGGTAGGGTTGAGGGGCAACTTAGACTTCAAGGATTATAGTTACAAAATGTAGTATTTGCAGTTTCGGCAATGCCTGACTGGTCAGTCGGTTATGAAATTTTTTTAGAAGACCGAATATAAGCCCAGTTGAGCCATAAGTCGTGCCTCAGTAATCAGGTCAAAGGCCAGCGTCCGAAGACTCAAATAGCGGATCATAGACGTAGCCCTGAAACCAGATCCATCCTCACCTCCTTCTGGAAATGGGATCATCTCGATAGCAAGTAGTCGGTGAGTCGGGAGAGTCTCCTCCCAGGCGTTGATTGCCTGACGTTCAAGAATAACATGGGTGCTTCGCCAGGTTATGGTTGCCCGGCACTCATCCTGACGAAAGCGGAATAAGTGTCCAGACCCTTTTCTAGCATCTCAAATTTCTAAAAATCGAGGCCGATGTCGTTTCTTCGCCGCCTTAGCAGCCAAGATGAATAAAGCTGTTACCCGAGATTGGTGCTGCGCCAGGGATTGTGAGTTGTGGCTCCGAGACAAAGATCGCAAAGCCGGGATAGCCTTCGCTTCTTGTGCCGGATGATGTGGTCGAAAACCTTTTCGACGTGTATACGATGAGGAGTGTAGAATCTAGTAAAGCGATGGCATGACTTCCCCAGACACGGTACTATTGTTCCCAAGGCTTCCCCTAACCCAGGATGGGTAAGAATCCCAACTTAGCCTCTCCTGGAAGGTGAATCACTTCAAGCTAGCAGGAAGCGAAGGGAATAGGTGTATTTGAACACCTAGGGCGGCTTCTAATGCAGTTTATTATCCTTTCTCTTTTGTGTTCCCAGAAATTCCGAATGCATCCAGGATAGGTATCTATCCAGGTCGTTCTCAAAGCGGAATGCGTAATCGTCGTAAAGTTCAAGTTCGTTCAATTGACACTTGTGGTTACTCGCTGAATGTGCAGTAATCTCTAGCGTGAGCCCTCCGTGGGTGCCCTCCCACGACGACAACATGTTCAATAAGCATGCTATATCGCATGTAAATATGTAGTTGTTCCTAGTGCCGCAGATATTAATTCAATGTCTTGTGCAAGTTATAGACAGATCACTGCTTGCTATTCAACATCTGCTGCGTGCTCTCTGGCTTGATGCACGTATGTTGAGTGTAGTTGATGAGTCTGATCTATAGCCGCAAATGTCTTAAATAGTCTAATCTGAGAGTATTTCTTTTGACCACAGTTGTAAATTTGCGCAAATCTGATGATGTAAATGCCAGATGCCGGAACGGTTCTTTTTCGAAAAAATAATTACCACTCTCAGGACACAGTGGCCAAGACCGACGCTCTAGGAAACTCGTAGTCCGAAGCATCTGCTGAAGATTCTATGATCGTGAATGATAAGATTGAGAAATGAACCTCCGGGGGCAGTGAGTGCCAGGAAGACTTAGCGGGGAACGCATCCATGGTGATCAGGAATTGAAGTTCAGTTGTGCTATTCAGGCTATCGAGTGGGCAAGGCAGTTTATATGTATTTACGTGTGTTCATCCTGGTCTTATGTTTTCAGTGGCGTCTTAGATACACAACTGAGTTCGAGAGCGTGAACTGTCTTACACTTAAGGAAAGTCTAAGGTACCTATTGTTTTTATGCTTTTATTTAATAGGCCTTTTCAACACCTTCTATGACTCTCACCAAGGAAGAACAAGCCGCCATAGCAAAGTTAGAATAAAATTAAAAAGTAAAGGCATTACCAACATGCCTTAACCTACCCAGGTAATAACCACAGTTAAAATCATAACATCATGATAGTTCCTACTGTAATGGTGAGGAGAAGGACATATGACACCAAACCACACCCTCTATCGCGATGGCACAATATATTGTAGTTGTAGGAAGGTCTCGACCGTATACTTGCTACTTGCTTATTGCTGTATGGTTATTGGGAATGTAACGGAATAACCTAGATTAAGTAACTAATCGGATGAAATGGAACAGATTGTCCCTTAATAATCTTACAGAGGGCTACATCTGAAAGGTTGGAAATTAGCTCAAGAACTCGGATCGTGTATTCCAAGAACGGGGAACAAAGGTCTCAATTAAATTGTCTAGATAGCTATGATACGGTCTTGGACACCCTTTATGTATGACAAACGACGAGATGTGTGGCCGGCGAACGCCAATACAACAGTTAAAGATGAGAAAAGACGGTTCGAGGTAAAAAGATATAAATAAACGGGCCATAAAGGTATATCAGTTACTTATATTATCAATGATGCTGTGGCCCTTTGCTTTAGCTAGAATTACACAACTTGAATGTACTCATTGATCCACAGATGGTATTACTCCCCTCTTGTTGCATCACTTTTAATGTTAGATGAGCTCCACGTTGACGGGTTTGACAAGTGAGGAATTGTTTATTCAATTGCCATAAACATAAGGGAAAATAAAAAAATAAAATTGAAAGTCATCAGATTATAGCCATGAGTGAGTGGCGGGACCCAAGGTATCTACATTCGCTTTAAGGGACCCTACCCATGAAATGCCCAGTGAACCAAAATATATCCCAAAAATGAAAGCCGACTACGCCCAACCCCTTGATTAATCCGTATCTCCAACACCCCTAAATGTCTTTGAAAAATTCCTAATCTCTCAGTGTAACCGTGCTAAGCTCTCATGGAGCTTCCTGATAAGGGCCTTGGTGAGGAGGCGGCGAGGCGGCAGCGGGAGGCGGGGTGGTAGTGTAGGATTGAGGTTGCTGGTACTGCTGAGGCACCTGCTGCTGTGGGGGATACTGAGGATAGGCCTGCTGTTCCTGTGGAGGATATTGTCCCTGAGGAGGAGCATAGGGAGGCTGCTGCTGGTAAGGAGACTGAGCCGGAGGATAAGGGCTCTGAGTTTGTTGGGGGTACTGGCCCTGAGGGGGATATTGCTGGTCGGTGTGCTGAGGCTGGATCAACTGTTGCTGCTGCTGAACCTGCTGCTCTTGCTTGGGCTCCATCAGGATAGTTTGGTTGGTTACATTCTGCTTCTCGGTGTCCAGCAAGAAGCGACCCTCCTTGCGACCCTTGAGATATCCGATAAGAGTATAGGAGAAAGTAGCGATGAAGAGAACCCTAGTTAAGAGTTAGCACCATGAATATGCTACTGTGAAGTTTGTCAAACTTACCAGACAAGGGCACCGAGGCCAGCAACGGCAGCGGCTATGTTGGCGTCGGTCTGCCAGTCGTTGAGGGTAGTGAGGGCTCGCTTTGACTTTTTGATGCAGATACCGTCAAAGCAGTTGCTACCACTACCACCGCCGAGGTTGAGGCCGTTACCGAGGTTGGAAGGGAACTTGGCACGTCGGGCAGCCACAGCAGCCCAGGCTGAGAGCCAAAGGATCACCATAAGGCCATCAAGAACGAGAATCGCAATGATGTGGTAGAGTTGGCGAAGACTAGGAATACGCTCAGTGAAGATGGCATACTTGACGATGAGCCAAGAAATAATGGCCTATTGGCAAAGAAATTGAGTTAACTGTTGATCCTTCGAAAGATGGGAGCGAATTCAGTTCTACTTACAACAGCCAAAGCAAGACCTTCTTCGTCATAATAGATGTCGCTCATCACACGACCAGACAAAGCAAGGATGATGAGAGAAAGGACCGACTGGAAGACGCGGATGATGAAGACCCAAAGGGGAGTGATGAGCACATGGCTCGAGTCTGGAGTTGCTGGCTGCTGCATGACGACCAAGGTGGTACTTCACAGCACTCCTTTTGTTATTGTTATAGTCTTGTTGAGTGTGTGAACACAACTGGTGTTGGAATCCAAAACAGCTTATAGTTCTGTGTCACCTCTTAGAGCCCGGTGTAAGTGAGAGGTCAGGGTCGATACAACAAACTTCAGAGAAAGATCGAATCCTGCGAGAGAGGACGCCACGACATTCTTATTATACCAAAAGAAAAAGTCGTCCCAGGCGCGCAAGTCACAATCAACCAATGCTCGCGCCGCCACCAGCGGCACCTTTCAGCCCAAGCGTGGGCGGCGAGGCAGACTGCCGGATGGAGCAGGCCGAGGAAATTGCAAACTGAATCTCTGAAAACCCCCGACGCAACTCTGCTGCCAGACTAGCTCGCGTAGTCCCTGTCCTCAGGCTCAGCCGCACCATGAGCTGCGACTGACTGTGTTTGCTGTCTTGCCCACGCTGATGAGGGTCTGGCTGCTCTGGCTTCGCCCAATCGATAGTGTGCGGCTACGACAAGAGCGCAAGCTTGCGACAGGGCCCCCGGGGTTCGAGGCCCGATGTTGTCTGCTCGACGCCAGCAACAAGCATTCCTGGGACGCCATGCGGAGGTCGAACGCCGCGTTGAAGCATTTCCCAGTCTGGTTGGGTAGGGTTGGAACGGTGGCTTGCATGACAGCCTGGGCCTTATTTAACGATGGTGCTAACCGTTCTCTGGATCAACTATTGGCGTCGCACAGGCGAGTAGGGCTGCTTGGCACAAGCTTTCTGCACAAATACCTATTTTTGACATGACGATCATGCCACTAGCAGACTTAGGGAGATGGATAGGCCGTTTTGTGTTGATAGAGGCGGGTTCTTCTTCTTCTTCTTTTCTCCTCGTTCTGTCCCTTCTTGAAGCCATTTGTCGCCGGTGAGAAAGACGCAGTTGAGATCGATTGAGTTGTAGATCTTCTCCCCACCTGTGTGCTCGACGCGGGTTTGTTTCCGCGGTCCATGTCCGTTTCGTGCTCGAGGCACGTGGTGCGAGCAGAAACCTCAGCTCCCTTGTCCACCACATCTAACCATAAATTGCCAAGAGAGGGGATGGCCCGCGGAAAGCTCCTGCCGCTGGTCGGCAGTCAACCCTGCTCGACTCAGCCTCAACGTTTCATTTAGCACAGAGCAAGTGCTATCGAGAATGCGAAGCCCTAGTCCGCCTCCTGCAGGGCACGCTAAACTTAAACGACTTCGCTTGTCTCGACACCATTTGCCTATTAAGCGGGTTTCAGGGTCTAGCTCCAATGGATCACATAGGCTCTGCCATGATTGGATGGACAGCGAAGCCTGACTCAGTTGAGCCTCATTGCCCATGCTTCTGCCAATTTCTCTGCTCATCAAGTTCCATGAATACAATTGCCATGGCTGACTTGCCCTGGGCCAATACAGAAGAGCTTGGACACTATTACTTGGGTAGGGATAGAGAGTCACAGAACGCTCCGAGTTAGGTAGTTGTGTTGGTAATTCTGTTTGTTGCAACTCGGAATTTTCTGTGCCCCACTGTACGTACAGTACTATAGGTACCAACCTCAGCTGGACTACCCTTGACTACACCACCAGCAAAGCTGAATGCCGTGCTATTGATCCTACACTGCAGACCAGCTCTTCTTTATTATTATTATTCTATTTTCTCTTGAATTGGGTTGCTTCAGACATCACCTACATACTACTTACTACTTATTTGTCGATAGTCCTACTCACTTGCTGCTGGCAGGTGGCAATATCCGTCACACCTTCTCATTTGGCCCAGCAATCAGGATTTTTATCGCCTCGCCCGTCTTGACCTTCTGGAATGCCTCCTCCGCATCCCTAAAGCTGACAACACCCGTGACTAACTTCTTGACATCCACCCTGCCGCTCTCAACCAGAGCAACGGCCAGCTCGTAATCTCCAGCTCCGTATCGGAAGGATCCTCGCGCCGTCACCTCCTTCAAACACATGGCCATGATCGGAAATGTGATGTCAGCCTTTCCCATGCCCCCTTGAACGTACGTGCCTCCCATGCGAACGACGTGCAAGCTGGCTTGGATGGATGGCTCTGCCCCGCTGGCATCAATGACAGCATCCGCACCTTCGGGCAGACCTGCAAGTTCCTTAATAGCCTTGGCGTTCTCCTCGGGTGGGATTCTCTGAGATGCATATGTGTGTGTTGAACAAAAACTCTTGGCAAAATCTAGCTTGGACTGCACAATATCAACGCTCACCACCTTCGTCGCCCCGTATGCCTTTGCCACCGCCGCGCAGAGCAAGCCGACAGGTCCAGCACCCATCACCACAACGGACTGCCCAGGCTGCACTTGTGCCTGTTTTACGATGTGTACGGCCACGGCAAGCGGTTCGATCAGAGCACCCTCCTGCAGCGAGACCGTCTCGGGCAATTTATAACAGAAATCAGCCGGAGCCGCCCAAAGTCCCGTGAGAGTGCCGTGATACGGAGGTGTCGCTGCAAAAGTCATGTCTGGGCAGAGGTTGTACTTGCCGGAGCGACAGGCTGGGCAACGGCGACAAGGATACCCAGGCTCCAGAGCCACTCGGTCACCCGGCCTGAGATGCTTGACGTTCGCGCCGACTTCGACGATGGTGCCCGCAGACTCATGGCCCAGAACCATGGGTTCTTTGACGACAAAATGGCCGATGGCACCATGCACCCAATAATGCACGTCCGAACCGCAGATGCCAGTATAGTTTATGGCGACAAGAACATCGTGAGGGTCGGTTAGGTTCGGCTTTGGACGTTCCTGAAATGAGACATCGCCAGGTTTGTTGAGGACGAAGGAAAGGTTCTGTAGCATTCAATCGCCATAGGGGTCAGCCTTTCTTTCATGAGTGTCTTTCATGGCTGTGCATCACGGGGAGTTGGCCTACGCTAATTTCTTCCTTATTGATGATTTTAGTCGCCATTGCAGCTCGTATCAACTTTCACAAAGCTTTTTTGACGGATGAAATTCCACAGTCAGGTGTTTAGGATTCGAGTCTTGGGGATGACGTCTGGCGGGGTAGGTAGCTAACACTTCAACTCTCTTGAATGACCCACCAAATAAATGGACAGAGACAGAGTTATGATGACGGCGGTTGAAAGAAGGTGAGACAAAATCACAGACAAAGGCAGACTTAAATACTGTACAGTCCTGCTCATCCCCGCTTCCCAATGAGCCGTACTCTCGAAATATAGCCTTTTCAGAGCAGCCCAAGGTCCAAGGTTGCTCCACGAAGCTCTCATGCTTTCAGCCGAGAGCGACGAGCTTCCCAAACCTTTCAGACACCCCGCTTGGGCACCGAGTCTCTGTCTTTCCGGAGCATCTATTTGTGGTAGCTCCCCACTGGCCGAGAGATAATTTAGCCGTAATTAACACCCGCTCCAATGAGGGGCTCATCGGAACGGTGCACCGCTCGTCAGCCGGCGATTTCGGCGTCGGTCACCCGGAGCATCACCATTTATTCTTTGTCTACCTGAGGTATGGGTTGCATCTACCTCCTACCTCCGAGCACAAGTTTCTTATATACGTAGTACCTGATATCGGGAGTATTGGTGGACAAATCATGTGCCTGGTAATCATGAATCTGTATTACATTCAATGATTCCTCGTCCATGAATTTTCTCCTACAAGTCAGTCATTGCAGACGAACGAAGCGAAATAATTTCAAGTCCACATTCTACCAGCCTCATAAATATTTTTGTCTGTGAGAAATGACTGTGCATCAAGGCAGAGTGGCCGAGTGGTCTAAGGCGACGGTCTCAAGCGCGTTCCAACGCACTTTCATTGCGAGAAGCAGTGTTCCGTTCACGAGAGTGGCCAGGGTTCGAATCCCTGCTCTGTCAGCACTTTCACCAATGTAATTTTTTTTCTCTCCCTAGTTTCTTTGTGGCCCAACTTCATTTTTCCTGCATTGGAATTCTAATACATTCAGCCTTTCATGGAGAGTATCACAACTGCCGGATTCTTTTCTTGCCAGCAAGAGTGGTAAATTTGCATGTGCAATAACTAGGGGGAGCAGCCTCTAATGACCTGTTAATACGCGCCGACTTGAGTGGCCCGTCACGATACCCAACCAAAATCACTTGTCACCTACAAAGTTGCACATGGCCGCATAGTTGGTCGCAAACACATGCATTTAATATCACCTATTGCATCTACCTATTTTTGGTATGCTATAGGTTGATAATTTGATCGAAGCGCCTAGCTATTCCTTCCGAGTGATGTAGTTGGGACCACTCACCCTATATCAAGCCAATGCCGAGGCGACACTTTATGTAGTGGGAATTGATGGGGAGGTATTGTTTCCTGAAGATTTATCTATGCTTCCTATCGAAAAAGGGATAAAAAAACTAGGAATTAAAGAGTTATAAGGGAGTTAAACGGAATTGCAAGGAATTAAAGTCACCCACATGCATGAAGGATATCACTGCTCGTTATTCGCAATTTGAATGTAGTTGAGGATGACGTATTGAGCGGGCTTTCTCGTTGTCTTCAGATGAGCAGCGCAGTCTAACGCTAACAAGGTGCAACATCGAAAGTAATTAGACCGCTAAATGCAACTTACTGTGGATTCGCGAGTACCGAAGAATAGAGACCAGTTCTCTCGAGATAGAAGCCGATAAACGAGACTCCGAATACAAATCTCAATGGCCACTAGTCGTAAGTGATGCTCAATGAAGGAATCAGCCTTACTTTCTACTGTCTCGTAGCGAATAGCATGTGGAAACACGCCACTAAATAGTTAGATCCGAAGGGCATTTCATATATGCATCTCTGGTTGCCTGAACCCTGTCTAAGCCTCTCACCACACTCTAAATTTAACCCCCTTGCCGCTATTCCAGGGGCTTATTCATGTTTGTGGTAATGAAAGAGTGTAATGAAACGATGTGGAAATAAAAACTTACAATTTTACGGTGAAGCTGTAAGGCTGATGAAGCAATTACCCGTCACAAAATCATGGAAGACTCCCAACAGACTCCGTATAAGGCGCTCTGAACCCAACCGTGCCCTCTGCCGACATACCCGTGCCGAACTAAACGGAGGGAGGGCTAGAGGCACATTTGAAGAGTTTCGTGGCGCTTTCCAAGACACGTTTCTGGTATTCGGACATCCTGACCACCAGAGCACGACAGGTCCAGAGGGAACTGAGCCATGTCTCAGCCTTTTCAATACCTTGGTTGTGAGATGGCAAGTTGGCAACACTGCGGTTTCAGCGCAATCATAGTAGCTGAGTGACTGACAGGTTACGAATATAAATTGTTAGAAAGATCACCTAGAAGATCAAAGCAGTCATTCCAGCAAGGGACTGAACGTACAACCGAACGATGACGGAGCCAACATCGCAAAGTTTAGATGCGTCAACCACAGATGTCTACATGTTCCCTGTGGTGTAACATTTAATAATACATACATACATCCCCGAATCGGCACTATCACGAATAGCGGGCTGACGCGTTGTCGGTTATGGTCTGGGCTGGCGTCTGTGGCTGAATGAGTCTCTGGCTACTCTGCGTGTACTGCCCCCTTGCTTAGATGCAACAAACGGCGGCTTATAAAATTAAAATAAACTATGGAAGCCACAGCTCTCTATTGTTGGACCGCAAGCAATGCAAAAGAAAAAAAAAAGAGAGCAATACTTTGTGACATTGAAGTGCTTGGATAGACAACAAACAAGCATGCATGCATATCTACGATCCCACGCACCTGTTTCTCAAACACTCCGTATAACCAACGAAAGGTAGGAGGAGATGATGTCCCTGCCGATAAGCCAATTCTAAAATCGTGCTGTTCATAACGGATTGCGGTATATAAGTTGATGAAACTGAGTTTTTTTCCCTCCCTGGGACCATGATCCCCGCTCCTTCAAATAGCTAATGCAAGGCCAACAGAGTTTAGTTCGAAGTCGTAAACTGAGTAGTACTTGGTCAAAAAGGTAGATCCAGGGATCGTGAGAGGGCCCCTTCAGGACCTTGAATATCCGCCCCTTGGAAAATGCTGATACAGGAGCCAGGCACCTCCAGTATGTAATGCGATATGGACAAACTGTAACTAGAGCTACCTAGACCGAACGTAATATCTGGAAAACTTGGCGCGCCTGACGCAATCGATTGTATATTGTTGATTCCAGTTTTTTTTTTGGCGCCTCTTCTCCTATCTAGCGCCTCTGCGACTGGAGAAGGCAGCACGTTAAGAAAGATGCCAGTATCCAAGACAACGCCGGTGTCTCCTAATTCACAAACGTTGGTGCCAAAGGCTATGGAGCCCAGAGCAATCTCCCAGTATGCCTTACGGCGAAGAGCAATGTATTTGATATGTTGCCTTGGTAGTGAGCCTTGTCGACACTGCCGAAGACAGCCTCGCGGCCGGTTTCGTTATTCGTTAGGTAGAAAGAAAAGACTGGTGTATTTAGGAGATTCTGTTCAAGCATGTTGTAAAAGGGTAGTGTGACTCCATCAATAGGGATCGAGTCAAATGCTAAGCTAAGAACACCATCGATGCGATCAGATGCGAATATGAGACCAATCTCTTCAGGTATCTTAGCAAAACCCTCGTCTTTGATCTGGAGGCCGCCGATAGATAAGACATCGTTAGAAACGATGCCACCGAGTGAACTGGATCCAAAAGTCCTGTAGAAGCTGGTGCCATTCTTTTCAGATGTGGATGAAGATGAATTGCCATATTTCGAGTGTAGGAAGCAGGTAATGCTTTTGCATTTCCTACATAGGATCTAGAGGTCATCGGACCTGGTATCCATGACGACCTTAAAAGTCTGAGGCGGGATGCCGATGGCAACCTCGTAGAAGTCTAGTAATTATCAGTAAAATTGATAACGAGTAAGATCAATGATGTATGGAGCATTAAGAGTGCATTGCGCGTCTATGAAAATGGTAATAAGGACAGGATCCTCGCCGATAACAGTGTGGACTTACAAGGATGCACTTGAGTACTTCTGCCGGAGAGCTAGGGCTTGGGCTTCAAATGGAGATATGAGCCTGTAGAATTAGACTCTGAATGTACGTGATCGGATTGGATAATCGTAGTATATAACTACTAGTTGTTCCTCCAAAGAAACCTTCTGCAAGTCTGTCTAGTAAACTCTGGCTTGTCCAGAACCATCAAGTGCCGCCATACGATCAATGCGGTCCTCATCATAGGCGATATATTAGGTATTATTCAACCTATAGCAAAGAAATTATATTAGGATAAGCCAGCAGAGCTGGCAATAATCTCTTGATGAGGTAAGAGCAGGGCCAGTAATGTAGAAGAAACGATAATGCTTATGATGATGAACTAAGGCTTCAGTAAATTATACTATTGGTAATGCTATTCAAGTTTCCACAGAGAGAGAAGGCTAGAGCTATTTATATGTTGTCGGATCGCACATTGCCGCCTAATGAATCCAAGTAGCAATTGATTAAAAAAAAGAATGATTCCAATTAAGTGTACAAGTACATATTATACGCCTTTATCCCCTTCTGGCTCCTACTTGCCAGAAACGACTGCAGTACAATCAAGCCGTGGCTACCTTGACCTTTTCATGTTTTTTTTCATAACCTCAAGCCCTTTATAGTGTACCGGTATAACTATCGCCAAGGTGGCTGGTTGTCCTTTCGCATATTGCTGCATCGCATTGCGGCATGTAGCCCGAAACGGCAATTTATATCTTAAATAATATTCTCTTCGTGGCATTTAGTGGGATCGAGATCAACAACCAACCGCCTACCAGCCAGCTCCTGAATAACGATGTTACATGGCCTTGCGCACAGGTAGGTAGCCTTCGTACGAACTAACACACGTCATATAGAGAAACCTTGGGGCATTCGCCTTCACGCGAAGAGATCTCCTTATCGCAATAGTTTTGCAACGACGATGACTCTCGACAATTGGACCGTACAAAAACAATTAATCATTGCATTTGTAGTCCTTCAACATTTGATCATTGGTCTTCTTATTGCTCGCCGCACTCGCCGCCAACAAGACCTCCTTCCGCACAGAATGTATCCAGGCTCGCCGGCGTCGATCGCTTCTGTCCCACCACCAGAGGCAACACCAGCCGACATCCGACAATTCTTTGCCAGGATCCTCCATAAAGAGAGCGGAATTCCTATGCACCAGGCGGAGACTCTGGTTGCGCCATGGGAATATGGCCGAAGCACTGAACTTGTTCAATACGACGAACATACATTTCACCAAATCTTTGGGGCCGAGATTGGATCAATCCTTCATCGACGCGTGCAGACGGATCAAGGGAAAACTGTCGCGAAGCAGCATCTAACACCCTTCGGCCTGAGCCCCGTTGGTAAGCTTAAGTCATGATTCGAAATTCCTTCTAGTATGATAGTCTGCTAATTGTTTTCTTCTTCTAGAATTTATCAGCCATTTATTCCTAGTGCTAAGCCTGCTTTGTGGTATAAGAGCTATGTTTGGAACGAATGAACTGTGGGCCAAACTGTCTTTCCTTTTGTTTATGCTTTTTTTAGTAACTTATATTATGTATCACTTAGTGTAATTATTATTATACTAGGCATTATTTAATTTATAATAAAAAATTATATTAAGATAAGCTAGGACGTAATAGTTTTATTATTAAGAATTATTTATAGATATATCTGACTGAGGAGCAAGAGAGGTTCCTCCCGTGATTCCTATTATCAAGTTATCCTCCGAGTTTCACGTAATTGACTCGTAATACGACATCTAAATGATCCCTGACGGATTGCTGATTTCCGCCAAGAGCTTTGATTTTGTGGGAGAGGCATGGCAAGACGTGATGGGGTAATGGAAGATGGATTAAATAAGTCAATGAAGATTACCAGATGTCTTGGTGGGATGAACGAAGGGCAAAAGGAGAGAATATATTTGTTGTATAAAACCGTACCGTAATTGAAGGCCGATTCTGGCTTGATAAATATCGACACCCAACATCAGATGCCAGCACACCCCGGGGCTGCCTTTTTCTACACCCAACATGCATGAGCCATTAATGGCCGCATATTTGTGCACCTACTTTTCAGACGTATGGTTCTGAATAAAGTTGTTAATTGGATCCCTGTTGAGACAATCAAGGTAGTGTGTGCTTACTAGACGTAAATTCACCCTGTTCTATGCTATTTTTATGGAGTGGGAGACTTAGACTACATAGAGCCTCCGTACTGCGTATGAATTTTTCTTAGAGATCGAAATGGCAGTGAACCGTTATATTGAGGCCAGGCTAGACAATTGCGTTTAGCGCTGAAGTTGCTCCAGTATCTTCTTGAGGGCGGTGTGACTCTGGGGTTTCCGTTGTCATGTCTCTAGGGCCATCGGAAAAGACTGTGCTGCCTATGGGTTAGGCTGCCATCCGCTGAAGTACCCTCGGAGCATCTTTCGGAACACTACCATCAGTAGGGAGGAGATTGAGATTCCGAGAAACACGAATATGTATTCCCTCTTTTTCAGCGTGAATTTGTAGGAGCCGAGCTGCGCCTGGGTGAAAGCTCAAGAGAAAGATCTAGTATGCCTGAGATTAGTACGAGTAGCGAGCAAGGTAAGACAATTATAGCTCACAGAATATGTATGATGTTCCGACCACCAACGCGCTGCGAGATTCGTCCTCAACAGACTGATGGCGAGAAGTAACTCACTCCTCAGAACACGACTATCTGGTACAATTGTATCACTCGCAATCGCCATTACGTGAGGTACTGCTGGATCATAGCCTAATGATGTTGTTCCCTTGTATACAAGAGACAATGCCATGCGAAACTGGTGGAACTCATTAGTTGATCCGATGCGATGTCGACCAGAAGCAACTCCATGGGTAGGACCATGATGTCTGCTTCTACTATCTGAACACTGTTAGCTCTTCTATTTTATTTTACATTCCTAAGAAATGAGTCAGCATCTCAACATCGGGCTTTACATATTAACTACTTAGTAGGGATTCTGGTGTTGGTGA
Source organism: Sphaerostilbella broomeana (assembly GCA_930272545.1). Taxonomy (NCBI): domain Eukaryota; kingdom Fungi; phylum Ascomycota; class Sordariomycetes; order Hypocreales; family Hypocreaceae; genus Sphaerostilbella; species Sphaerostilbella broomeana. The sequence continues at coordinate 89,082 of CAKNET010000038.1, forward strand.
CAAACATCTAAGATGTATTCTTGCCATTCTATCATAGTCCAAGGAACTCGCTAGAAGGGTTCGATGCAGTCAACATCGAGAAACAGATGGCCACGACGATCAATGCGCCACGTTGTTTCAGACTCAGTCGCCGGCCATTCAAAGCCTCTCTTGATAAAATCGCCAAGCACATCGTCTTGCGTATTGGGGTAGACAGGGTATGAAAAATCTCAGTTCAATGTCAATGGGACGGGTCTCGTCAATGATAAGCTCTGTGCCACGAAAAATTCCCAAACGCTGGAGATCATCTTCGGACAGAAGGGGATTTTGAGAAAGTCGTTCGAGACCATGCTTTAATGTGGTGTAACGATTATCGAGTTAAAGATGCTACTCTAAGTGAGGGTCACTCAATGATTACATTCTAAGCATTAGAGGTTAAGAGCGAAGCGTTTGGTTGAAAGAGGTTGGCTTTCTCCGTTGGGTTTACTAAAGAAGGCATAGTGACTATTTCTTGAGTCCAAACATGTGAACCAGTTCTTTGTCACTCTTAATAGTATCACTGGCGTTTTCGCAACTGTTATGATTGATGAAATGGTCACACAGTTACCTGTCGCCACTCAGCACAAGCAACGCGTCACACCTTACATGCCACACTGCCACACTGCTCATTTACTTCCTTTCCCTCTTTCTCCAAGGTCATGATCTTCTCCGTCCTCCGATTATTCAATTTGTTCAACTTTATCCTATATTTCCTTCAGATTATCAAGGTCTTGGGCTATGTGTATGACTTCGATTTTCTTAGTACTAGTAGTTGCCAGTGTGGCGTGCTGTGGCGCGAAGGGTGGCAAAACGTGTGTGCGTGCTGTGGCGGTTTGTGTGAAATTCCACAACAAATATATGGACTAACTGGCGCGTCATCCCCAACTCGAGCTATACTCATCGAGAGATTCAGCCAACACATTAGCCTTGCTGTGGAGTCATTATAGAGAGGCATTATTTTCCTCAAATACATTCAAAGTCCATGTACAATGCCTTCATCCCAGCAGTCAAGACGGCGACATAGACGGCAAAAATCGCGACAGACTAAGCCACCATCTTTCCGGCAGCTTCTCAAGACTTTGCCGAGACCCCATCCACATCCTCATCTGGAGTGGCATCTGCAGCTCTACGATCAGCTAACCAAATTGAAGCGCCATCTCGAGCGTTATTGGCGTACCCCTCTTCTGTCAGAAGAACAACTCAAAGAACTTGGAGTTACCCTAGGAGCAGAACTCAACATTGATGAAAAACAGCCGTTTGATGTTGAGCCTAGGTTTTTTGTGCCCTCATCATCCCGCATCGCATCACTATGTACCCAAAGGTTTGTAAAAGGAGGGAAGAAATGGCCAAAGCCCGACGACCCATGCGATTGGGATGTCGATAGCGCTGGTAATCGATACCCTGAAGTTCTCCGCATTGACAAATTCTCTCTTGTTCTGTGGAATATAACAGGGTTGCTTGAGATTCGTAGCAAATACGGCTCAAACCCTTATTGGAAAAGGAATACGTGAGTGCCGCTACACATCCAAAGGAAGAGGGTAGAAAACAATACACCTAAATATGCTGATTATGTTAGAAGTGCTGATTGTGCTGATCCGACTCGTACCACTTGTTATGGAATTCATCGGATCGGTAGACATGAGGTCCAAGAATACCATAAAACTATATCTATGGTGCATAAAGAAGCAAGCGGACATAGTCCTGATTCTACCATATCCCATGCTTTGCTGATCACCTGCGACACAATTGAACCTGATGAGCGCCTTCTCAGAAGTGAACTATTGCTTGCCGCGTGTATGTTGCGAACAAATCTGGCGTTGCAATCATGGCCAGGACACCACACATTTCCCGTAAGTCTTGACTCGTCATAATGTGTCATCCAGTGGCTCATTTTGAAGACTCTAGTTTTCAGCTTCCACGAAACTGGCGCGCGGATACTACAAATACATGCAGACAGAGAACAAATCTTTGTACGGCGATCGCGAAAGCTAAACTTCCTGAGCACCGGCGGTATACCAGCAGACGGATTGACGATGATCAAGTGGATGCTAGCACGGCCTATAGGTGACACAGCCTTTGCTGATATACTGTTGAATGCCGATGCTGCAGAGACAGAGAAATACCGGGGCGAATATGACCCTGGAGTGACATCGACATTGGCAATGCAGACTGCAACGGAGACCAGGACAAATATTCCCCAACATGTCATCGGCAATTAGGTTCAATTTAATTTACAGATAGACATTTCCCATACATACACTATCGACGTGTATGAAACTGTGTTTCATCCGACAGGTAGTGGATTCTATTAGAGCCTCCGATTCAGTCTTTGACCTGACTCAAATGTGTCAAATCACTAGGAATCCGATTACTTGACCACCGTCACAACACGTATATTAAATATAGACTTTAAGGCTTGGGGACACCAAAGACAGCGATTGGTAACTGAACATACTAGGGAAATAAACATGGCCCCCAGCTATCGATGACTTTGATAACTACACAGGTCCGGGGCAAAAAGGAAACTCAGCAATAGGCGTATATTGTCATCTGTTATTCAACATATAGTATCGTCTGCTTCCTAATATCAGGTGATCTATCCTTATTGGCTAGATCCCAGAGGATTGTGTTCGCGACAGAGCACCCGCACTATTGATATAAGTAGTACCATGAACTGCTTCATTTCTTTGTTGCTTGAAATTCTGAAGGGTCCATATTGATGCATAGTCAAGAACATGCCGCCAAGTTGGCCCCTTCTCTCTTGAGCTTCCTTCTGGCGCTGCAGCTGCTTAGAAGGGGCCATAGGAGGGCTATCGCCTTGCTGCTCAGGGCTTGGTGTCTTCTGAGAACGATCATGGGCAGTGCGTTGATGCGTTGTGCGCATAGGAATACTACCATCCCATGTTGACCTTGAGGGCGGGGAGCCTTGACCACTGGGTAATATCTCTAACTCAGCATCTAACGGAAGATCCGGGGTTTTTGATGCCCCAATAGTTGGTGAATCAGGTGTACGTTCTCTATAATCAAACGTTCGTTTGCCAGTAATAAAGTCAACATACTGTTCGTCATATGTGGCAAGGGTGACATAAATATCGTCAAAGTCTTGGGACAGTATGATTCGCCTGTCGCAACATGTTAGTAAATGATACAACCCAAAGGCACTCTGGTTGGGCCACGTGGGACCGCGTACCTGTAGATACCAGACTCTCCAACTCGAGCGGGCAAAAGTCCGGAGGCTGGCTGGCTAGATACCCAGGCTGCCATTTCAGCTCCTTCCTGTATCTGAATGGCTTGCTGGCTCTGTCCCTTGCGACGCCTAGCTTTAACCTCAACAATAGCAAGACTAGGACAACTCTCGTCCAATTCGTTCTTCAGAAGATACTGTAGACATCCATCTGTCGCGGCAGCAATAACTTCAGTGCTCTTCCCATCAATCTCCGGCTTGCAGACGGCAAACTGCTGGCGCCTTGCAGACCATCGAACTATGCTAGATATTTTGGAGTCATAGATGCACAGCCCGCCAAGCAGCGCAAGAAAAGAGTAGTTGACGTCTTCTTCCCCTGGTGGCCGCTGGTGTATCAAATGGCCAGTGCCGCTGTTATATGACCAACCTGACGATACTTTGCCATGACTCTCGCTTTGGCTGCCGTCTGAACTCCCGTACCTGATCCTAGAGCTTCCCTCATCTGAGAGAGCATCGCTGTTCTCATCCTCGTTACTCCCGTGGGACGCTGGTTTTACCCTCTCCCTTGTTTCTCGTGGTCGCAACTCTCGTACAGGCTCAATACGGAGTTTGAACAAATCTTCGCCGCTTGGTGCCTCCTTCAAATTGGTTACCTTGGCGTCGAGATCTTTTAGTGTTTGTGCACGCCTAACGAGGGCAAGGGAAGACTCTCTCCACATGGCCAAACCGTACCACTCCCGTGGGTCACTGCTATTTTTGTGTAAAGCCCCATACCAAGGCAAGGATTCAAGAAACTCCTTGGATGATTTTTGAAGATCCGAAGCTAGGGTATAGCTGGAATCCAGGCTAGCACCGAATAGGTCCTCATGAGTTGGCAAGTCCTCCTCGACTTTCCACAGAACTCTTAGCTGGAGCCAGTCCTTCAATCCAACTTTCGAGGCAGATGCCATCTTGGATATTTCTTGAAGACGGGGTTGGTTAGATTTCAGAAGGCCTTCGGTACGTGCCCTATCCTGCCATGATTCCGTATCATAAGGGAGAGCCATGATCAATTTTCGAAAGTTTATACTTGGTTGCTACTAGATATGATAAAACTAGAATTCTTCAAGAGGAGGATAAGCAAGAACAAGATCACCAGCATGCAGCCGCTTGTGTGATGTGAGCCCGCGGGGAAGTTAGGAAATAGCAGGTGGATGGATATGCCATGTTCCTTCCTTGGCCAATAACCACTCTTTTGTAACCGCATCGTCCATTGACATCGCCATCTCACAGCAAATCAATCATCATCTTCCATTTCATCACCCTTCTCGGAACATGCACTGATTTCTTGTACATGCGCAGTGCCGTTTCCACATCGTCACATAAGCGCCCATCTCCAAAGGACCAACATCGTCGGCCCCTCGAATACCCACCACCCTATAAACGAGTTTGGCCTGCGCGCCCGCTGAATGGCCCAGTGTTTCCCCTCAACGGAGCTGCAACCACCAGCCATCCCTGCGACCACGGCGCTTGGCTATACCAATGCAGTGTGATGCGGTGCCTCATTGGCTTGTCCCGACCTCCATGGCGCACCTCAAGAGGATGCTATTTTCGTGCTTGCAGGGGACCAGCCGCCTTAGTGCGCAATTGCTGCCCTTGCGCTCCACCTCCCATATGCCTCTGGCCGACGCTACGTTGACCTTCACCCACGCCGACTCGTCCATGATATCTCCTCATGGCGCTTAATAGATTGACTCGACATCGGACTCTTCGCGAGCCAGCCTAGCTGCCGGCCTCGTCTCCACCGCCGCTACAGAGGGCTTGGTTGCCGGAGAAAGGGCAGTCTTTATATCTTGTCTTGTGGGTGCCGTATTACCTCTTCTTTCCTTTCATGTTGTCTGACTCGGTTCCGTCCTGTTGGTACGCGATGCAACACTCGACCAACACATGACGAAGCGACAGCACCTCATAATACCACCGTTCGATGCTGGCTTCATCTTTGTCAACAATACCCCGTACTTGTTGTTTCTGGTTCTCCACGTCTTGTCGCAACCCCCCCCCCCCCCCACGTTTCTTTAGACAAGAAATTGGTCTTGGCGCATTCAACGCAGCAAGAAATACATAGCTGATAGACACATAACTTGTGCACAACAATGGCCTCACAGCCCACGTCTGGCGGTGCCAGCTTCTCTCTATTTCCCAACCCAAACCCTTCCAAACCACGCCCTGCAACACGCAGCAATAACCAGGCATCTCGACCCCGCCGATCAGAATCCCATGAACGGAACGTACCGACACCAGTCCAGCAAGTCCAGGACCGACATGCGCCTCCGCCAATTATTTCTTCCCAAAGCCAAGATTCCTCTCTGTTCTCATCTCCAGATGTGCCGTCACCGCTTTCATCGTCCCCAGAGAATGGAAGGCAGACACCACAGCAGAGAGCGCACACTCCGCTAGAATTCATCCCTCCATCAGCCGAGGCCGCGATTCAACCTATGTGGGATGGCCATCGACCTCCCACAGCGTCGGATGAACAGCGCCAGGATGCGCTCGGCGTGAACTATAGTCGAGTTGCGGTTCAGCAACCACGCCTAACCATTGAAGTCCCAGGCCGGACGGAAACGGCATTTTCGCAGGCCCAGACCTTGGTTCGCAGCAACAGTGGCCGGTCAACAAGTTCTATTGCCAAGCTTCCCTTTCCAGATGATCCTTCGTCCTCCTCTAGTCAGCAAGGAGCCTTGCGGTCAATTTTCCCAACATACAATCCCCAGATCCCCCTTGATCAGCAAAATTACGCTCCAACGCAAATGAGCCCAACCAGAATACCCAGAGCCGTGATAAGTCGGCAAAGCTACTACGAGGACGCCCAAAGCAGCCAAGAGTATCCCGTGGCCTACAATACTGGAGGCAGGTTACCCAATCGGCCTCGTGATCCTCCAGCCATCCCCAAGACCTGTACCACCGACCAACTACGGGATTTGTGGAAGGTGGCCAACGGATGGAAAGCCTCTGGTTCTGAAGGAAGAGTCTATTGCCTGAGACTGAAGAAACAAAAGGACGCCCCAATTTACCTTCTATCATCAGCCTCACAGCCATTCTATAACCTTCGTATTGACCCTACTTCTACCTCAGCGTACGTATCATTTTCTCGGCATGATCCCAGCAAAGCCTTCAAGCCGCCTAAGTCTGGATCTCCTTCGTCAACGAGTAGCATTACCAGTAGCGGTAGCGGCAAAAGCACAGAGAGCAAGCACTGGATTGAGGCTCTATCTACGACTCTAGAAGAAGAATCTCGCAAGCATAGACCTAACGATGGCCTTGTATCGCTTCTTATGCCATCCGCAGCGGTCAAGGTCGCCGTAGAAAAGGCAAACGACCCTTTGGCTGTTGCGGCTGCGGAAAGAGAATGCGCGAGACTCGTCTGGGATGACGACAGTTCAAGCCATTACCTTGTTCATCCTGCATTGGCCACACCATTCTGTGTGACCATTGAGCACTCTCCGGCTTGGTCTCGTGTGGAATATACTCTAGAGCACCATGAGTCGCCACAGCACCTGGCCAAGTTAACCCGCGATGGCACCGGCGGAGGCTGGCTGGAGATTGACACCGGCATCGCCTCCAAGATTGATGCCTTTTACATTATTGATATCGCCGTGGCGACTCTTCTTCTAGTTGCTGCAGCAGATGACAGGAATTCAACAGCTTCGCTAGCCGAAACGTTTGAAGCCCCTCCAATACCGGAGCCTCCTAAGCAAGCTAGAAGCACTAGCAGCAGATTAAGTCGGCATAGAGACGAAGACGGGGAGAGGAAAAAGAAGGACAAAAGGCGCCCGAGGATCGAACAATTTGAACTCGATCTCGAGAGCCAAGACAGTCTGGGTAAAAGCAGCAAGAAGAAAAAGGCGGAGGATAAGCTGCCATTTGTAATACGAGTGTTTGTGAAGCTAGCTAAAGGTCTTTTTCAGTGTTTTATTTGGATTCTGACGCTTGTATTTGGGTGTTTCAAGGGAGTGTTCAAGGTGTTTTACTCCTGTGTGGGATCTAAATACTAATGTAACGATAATGACCTGATGACAGTAACAATAAAGATAAAGTAACATTGTAAGATTTGAAGATGAGTCTCTACTCGGGTGTGTATTCTAAGAATTCTATCCATGGCGTGAATAAAAACCGACCTAGCTGGGGTTGAAAGTCTGTCGTTGTAAAAGAGATGTACAGACGCTTTTTTATAAACACAATGCCTCGAAGTGCATCATTCCAGTATGATTAATCAAGGCTGCTATATTTTGGTCACCCTAGAACATCAATCAAATATACGCATGTATCAACGCCAATGCCATGAACAAAAAGCCCACCGCATCATCATACTCTAACAGCCAACGCTTACAAAGCCGAAATATTCACCGTCCATACTTTTTTGTTTCTGTTTTTGTCTTTATTGACCTTCATCTACCGCTTCCGTCTCCGCACCATAATCTTCTTTCCTCTCCTTGTGGTTCCGCCAGATGTAGCAGTCTTGGCCATCATGGAGCGTTGTATTTCGAGCTCGTTCTCAGCGTAGGTCAAGGTCTTGACCTTTTTGCGGGTGTGTTCGAGTTGGGCTTGTAGGCGTTGTAGAGACTTTTTTCGTTGGAATTCCTTTGTGTCGTTGTCGTTGTCGTTGTCCTCGCCTTTGCCTTCGTAGTTTTTGGCTCTTTCATTTGCGGGTTCTGAGGTGTCAGAGTCGTGGTCTTGGAGGACATCTTGTCGCTCTGCTTCATCGTCTAGAAAGACAATTTTGCGGGCTGTCTTGGGTTTAAGCGGCCGATTAAAGTCGTCATCCTCGCTATCTTCATCGACATCATCATCATCGCCTTCATCACCCTCATCCAGTCGGTCCAGCCCCCTTGTCAAAACGACCTGCTCTTCCAGCCTCGCTAGCTCCTTTGCTGCAACCTGCTTCATCGTTCTCACATACCCCAAGTCCTGCGTCTTGAGCAGCCGTACTGTATCGACATCCAGGCTCTTGTTGCCGCGATCGCCCTCTACTGTGCCGGACCAGCGCTTCCCGTCCTTGATTTTGGAGCCGGGTCCCTTGCGGGACATCATGCCAAAGTAGAATTCATCTTCGTTGCGTTCTGCGGCTTTGTCGCGCAGGTTCTTTAGCTGGGCTTTCTTCTTGTTGTAGTCTTTGGCGCGGAGGGAGTAGTCCTATTGATTTATTAAATACCCATCGTAAGAATGAAGTCTGGAGTCCAGGGTTTTTTTTTTTTTGGCATGATTGCTCTTTAAGAAGCCGAACGTACCTTGTGTTTCTCTAGCAGACCTAGGCGGCGTCGCTCGAGGGGCTGCGCGCGCTCCCGATGGGGGCGCCGCTGGATGGCATTGCGCATAGAAGACATGGTGTAGAAGAACTTGAGCGGCGTGTTGGTCTTGTCCAGCCGCTTGCTTCGTATGTCTTCGGATGACGATTGATTTGGCAAGGTATGTGCTTGGTAGAGGTGGGAGGACGGCAGAATTCTGAGATTTTTGGCGGTGAGGCTGGGGTGGTTGATCCATTCAACCATTGGCGGCGGACACTACGAATGTGTGGCGCAAGGTCCACTGACCACCAACTTTATGGAACCATGACACTTACTGCCTAGGGTCGATTAAATAAATATAGAGCAATTCGTTGGTTGTGTGTTTACTATTTTGAGAAATTTGTAGAATATTATTTTGTGATTTTGTATTTTCTACATCTTGTTATTGCATGTGATTTTTTTATATTATACATTTCGTAATGCATGCATGTAGACCATATAATTGTACAGTCCTCTGCGTGTAGACGTAGAGAGGAGATAATATCCACCAGTGCCTTATAGCCAAGGCGTTCTATAAGTCTTATACAGATCTCTAGACAGGGCAAGAGTTTTCGTTGAACCCTAGACCGCTTTTGAACCAGAACGCAGCTCCAGGCCATATGGTGCAAGCTGCTCATTGCTGAGCTTGCTCGGAGACTGCACAAAGGGATCTTCACCTTTCATAGTTTTTGGGAACGCAATGACATCTCTCACAGTGGGGGTTCCAGCCATCAAGGCTGTCAATCTGTCAAACCCGAGGGCAAATCCAGCGTGTGGAGGACAGCCTGACCGGAGTGCTTCAAACAGATGGGAAAAGTCGTTGATCCTCTTGTCCGTCATTTTCAAGACGTCGCGCATTATGAAGTCTTGGATCTCGGGTATATGGTTACGCACACTGCCACCACCAATCTCAACACCGTTGAGAACCAAGTCGTAGGCAGCACTTTTGGCCTGTAAAGGTTCCGTGAAGAGTAGCTCCAGGTCTTCCTGTGAAAGAGGGGCAGTAAAGGGGTGATGAGCGGCGGCAATTCCAGCCGCGCCTCCTTGCCCTGGTTCGCCTTCTTCCACGGGTTTGAACATAGGAAATTCTGTGACCCAGGCAAATTGCAATGAATCTGGTGTGCCGAGCTGTGGTGTCTCCATATATCCCGCATCGACAAGAGATTTCCAAAGCATATTTCTTAGCTCGCCAATCTTCGTAGAACCAGAGCAGTATTGTCCCACTGGCTTCTCCCTTGCCTGGAATACCACCAAGTCTCCATCATTTAGACCATTCCCCTCGGAAATTTGGTCCAAAACTCTTGCATATTCGAAACCGAGGGATGAGAAACCACTCAGGGGTTTGCTAGAGTCATGGATAAGAACTTGGGGTTTACCATCTGGGTTCTCAGCCAAGGAAGGAGGCAGCTCATCCATAAACTTGATCACGAAGCTACGAGCTTCTGAAGGAGAGCAGTTTTGCAATGGAAGTGTAAAAGCTTCTACTTGGGGATCCGGCAAATGCGTAATCATTCCAACAAAATTCTGAAAAGCAGAAGGATCTTGAAGAGCATGAATCTGCAAGTTGTTAGGTCATTCTTCCAGAAAAAGTGCAAACTTACTCGTAAAGGTATTCGTAGATCAGGTTTATCTGAGCCATAGGCTGCTATGCTTTTAGCAAAAGTAATATTGGAGAATTTGTGAGCAACCGGCTCAGCGGTTGGAGAGATTTTATCAGGAATATCAGCAACAACGGGTACTATCTCGCCACGGATATTTTTATAGGTATGACTCGGTCTAAGAGCACGTAAAGACTTGAGTATAATGTCGTTGACGTCTCTTTTTACAGTATCAGCGCCTGCAAACGCCCATTCCATATCGAGCTGAATGCATGTCAGACCGCACGACATTGATAGGTTCTCGCTTTGCTTACCTGAGAGAATTCAGGCTGCCTGTCGGCTCGAAGATCTTCATCACGGTAGCACCTGGCCCATTGCATGTAACGCATAATACCGCTAGCCATAAGCACCTGCTTGTATTGTTGCGGACTCTGACTCAAGGCATATGCTGTCCCTCTCTGCCGAGTAGGGACAAGAAATTCCCTAGCACCTTCTGGGGTAGACTTGAAAAGCGTTGGGGTCTCAACATCTGTAAATCCTTTCTCAAGAAGGCCCTGATTAAGCACCCCTTTTAGCCATGACCTGAATTTGAGTCTGGCTTGTAGCTCAGGGTGAAACCGAAGTTGGAGATGTCGCTTCGTAGGAGGAAACTGGACCTCTGGTGTTACTATCAGATTCTTTGGAACACTATTGAGTGGTCGGATGCTGTCAAGATAGACTGTTCGTTTTGCTGAACTTTCAGTTTTACTGCTATCGTCACTCTCGATTGCTTCAACCTCCTTTATGCGAATTACAACGGGACTGAAAGCTGGCACTTGACGAAAAGCTGAGTGAGCATCGCTATCTCGCTCTGCACGTGAGCATATTTGAACTACTTCACCAGAGGGCGTGGTGAGATCAGCAAATGAGAGGTGCTTTGAGACATTTCGACTTTTCCCTAACAGACCGACGTAGACGCCTTTTGAAGCAGGGTCTACGGTGTCGTCAACTGTACCGTCTACGAATAGGTCAGATAATTCTTTTCTGGAAATCAATTTCGAGAGCTCACATTGATTCCAGATCTTTAGCAATTCTGTTCGTTTTGATTGAACTCCATGCTCGTTTTGGGCTACCGAGGAGGCACAACGAATAGCTCTACAAGGGTATTGTCGAAGTGTCGGCAGTGTTGAAACGCTCCAACACGTACGGCGACGCAGCGACAGACGGCAACGGCCAAGAAGCGGCCTCATCGCCAAACGACAGCTTTATGGCAATGCCTTGCAGTTGAACAGGGAAGAGATTTAAATAACAAAGTCCTTATATAGCCGATAAGATAAAAGTCGAGTCGTGCAACTCTACAAGTACGTACCGTATGTGAACTGTCAGTGGTCTAATCACCCGACATATTACCGACTCACCCCACGGCCTGCGCAAGCTTTAAATTTCTGCGAGTGGGAGAAACTCGCGTTTTTCTCTTTTCTCTTCTTCTTTATGAACCCTTCCATTCAAATAAGTGTACGTCCCAATCCAGCGCGAAACCGTACCTTCACTACATTTACTAACCAGATTTCTAGATGATGAGAACCGCGTGTATAATTTGATGCTGGAGCCGTTCTTCTGACCCATCAACACTCTCCCTTCGGGGCTTCAGGGTTTGGTGGTGATGAAGGGCTGGTTCTATGAAATAGGCGTTCGACACACCGACCTTGTTACTGCATCGGACGCGATGACAAAAAGCTCTGATTTATCATGAATGGAAGTTTTTTTTTTTTTTTTTTTTAATTTCTTTGTCTGTTCCTTATGTTTCCATGTTTGCAATATCGTTTTGTTTTTGTCTAGCTGTCGCGTATGAGGATCATCTTTGATGATGATCCGAGTGGCTACTATGTAGTGATACCCATTTGACCTAATTCAAAGCGTTTTAAAATGAATATTGCATGGTAATATGGTGCTAGTGATAGAGTGATGTGACGGACTCCGAGTTGCAGTCTTTTTTTTTTTGTTGGAATTAGTGATGAGTGGTTGTCTCGTGTAGGTAGCTTGGCACTACCTAATGTTTCACATGTCATCTGAATGCAGTAGCAGTAGCTTGCTCCAACACTTCAAGGCATTTGTGCTTCGCCAGCATTTGATCAATATCCTTAGCACATTCAGTAATCGTACAGCGCTTCCACAGCCAAAAGCAGCGCTGTTAGCGAGTGACCTCATCGTGCCTTGAACCAGCCACCACAATTCGGCGGCACCGGCCCCACTCTTGTAGCACAATCTCGTAGTGCTATAACACCAACCCACTACCATCAACACCCAATCTCAAACAACCTCCTACCAACCCACACCAGATCCGCCCCGGCTGCCGGTTCGGCCTGATCTCCGTCCAGTCGCCCAACTTCTTTATCCACCGCTTCGACCTACAATCCTCTGGCTCGCGAGCCGCAAAAGTGCTGAGTGGTCGCCACAGATTAAGCCTGCAAAATGTCCAGCTCCTTTGAGAAATCGGTGAAGGGGGCGACCAAGATCAAAGTGCGTCAGATTCTAGCCAGAGTCGCAAGTTGGGGAAAACAGCGGTGGTGGTCATGTCGACCGACCTCCTGAACCACAAGCTGTAATCTCGTCCGGCCAAATCAATTGCTAATGATGCTTCTGTGTAGAATGCTCCCCCCAAGACGAAGTATATCGAGCATATCCTAGTTGGCACGCATTCCGGCGAAGCTGGCATCGCCGAAGTCTTCCGCGCACTGCAGAACCGACTGCACGATTCAACATGGACTGTCGTCTTCAAGAGTCTCATGACGGTCCACCTCATGATCCGCGAGGGGTCCCCCGAGGCAACCTTGGCATATCTTTCCAGGCACCGAAGCATGTTGGCCATCAGCAGCTTTGCAGACGGTGCGTTGAAACCCACATACAGCATCACCGCCTCAAGAGAGCTCATAGACACTGACAAACGGAACAGCTCAAACGCAGGGACGAAACATTCGGCACTACGCAAACTACCTGATGGAGCGTGTGCGCGCATATCGGGATACGAAGACAGATTGGGTTCGCGCGCCCGAGTCGAGATTGGAGAAGCTTAGTGTGGAGAAAGGCCTGCTACGAGAAACTGAGACGGTTCAACATCAACTCACGGCTCTGCTAAAGTGTGATGTATGTGCAGACAATATTCTGTGTCTAGCGTGACCCCGAGACTGACTGTTCTTGCAGTTGTTGATTGAAGAGCCAGAGACGGAGATCACTATTGCCGTATTCCGGCTGCTGATCCTCGACCTCCTGCCTCTCTTCCAGGTCCTTAACCAAGGGCTCATTAATATCTTGGGTCACTTCTTTGAAATGTCCAAAACCGATGCTGATAGAGCTATGGAGATTTATCGGATCTTCACCAAGCAGACTGACTCTGTAGTCCAATTCCTCAGCACGGCGAAGCAATGGCAGCATCACACGAGAGTCGAGGTCCCAAAGCTGAAGCACGCGCCGGTGAACCTGGGCCGCCAGCTGGAAGAATACCTTAACGATCCAGATTTCGAGATTCATCGACGGCAATACTTGGCCGAGCAGGAGGCAAAGAAGGGCAAGAGTCTGAAGGCGAAGCCAACCAAAAACGGCGTCGATTTCCAAAAGCCACCGTCTCCCGCCGCCAACAACCCTTTCCCAATTCCGAGCAATGCCCGATCGAACACTCCCAAGGTTGACAGCAAACCACAAGCAAACAAGGGCCCCGATCCCGACCTAATTGACTTCTTCGACTCAATTGAGCAGAACCAAACGCCGATGCAGGTCACACCTCAGCCGGCGCCTCTGCAGATTCCTATGCAGACGCAAGGCGACATGTCCTTCCAGCCTCAACCTACTGGTATGGGCTTTCAACCTAATGGATTCGGGCTGCAGCAGCCGCAGCAGCAGCAAAATACGGGCTTTATTCAAAACAACCCCTTCCCTCAGCAAGACAATAGCTTTATGCTACAACAGCAGCAGCTACAGCAGCAGCAGCCACTGCAACTACAGCCGACTATCACAGGATTCGGTGGCTTCTCACCCCAACAGAACTTTCAACCTGGTGGCCTAGGCTCTATTCCTCAGAATGCTGTAGCAAACTTCCAGGTTCCTGCTCAACAACCACAGCCGACCGGACTTCAGCCCGCGCCTCAAATAACCAACCCCTTCAGACAGTCCATGCTTCTATCGCAGCAAACTGCCTCGTCCCAAGTCTCATCTCCTACAAACTCGACGCCCACCCTCAGTCGCCAAAATACCAACCCGTTTGCTCGAGCATCAGTGGTTCCCGGCCAACCTCAGTCTCTGCAGCCGCAACGCACAAACACCAACCCCTTTGCCCGCAACGTCGAACAACCACCTACTGCTCCATCCCCAGACCAGCAGCAACAGCCACCTTCACTGGCTCCCCAGCCCACAGGTGTTACTAATCCCTTCCGCCACGGAGATTTTGTTAACCACTCGACTGGTCTGGGATGGCAGCACAACCAGGCCCCTATTGGCGGCGGTATCGATCAGATTCAAACTACGCCTGTCTTCCCTCGGCCTGCGCAGCAAACCCCATGGCAGCAGTAAAACCACACGCATAAAGCACAATACATATCTGCCGTGCTATTCGCCTCGTTCTTATTCCAATCCATCAATCAAGAAAAGAGAAGAGAAAAGAAAACGAAAAAACGTTTGCACACCGCTTGATATAGGGCTAGATTTGATGCCGTGATTCCTAAATTCATTCCCATCGTTCAATATTACTTAGGGTCGGGGGGGGGCGTGCATTTCTTTTCTTTTAAGAACTATTTCGTCATCAATATCGCATTATCCAGCGAGGCGTTCATTTGGAGTTTGTTTTTTCCTTGGCGGACCAGAGAATTTTAATTGTAAAGAGGCAGCACTACTCCCTTTTTCTGTTAGTTAGTATGTAGGGTTAGGAAATTATGCTTAGTACTACTGCTGCTGCTGCTGCTATTACTTGGTTTGCTGGGTGAGTGAGTATCCCGTACCTACATGCCATGGTAGCTACGATGTACATGTATCTTCCTAAGTAATATATCTTTCATATTCAATCTCATCTAAGGGAGGGAGGGATACTGTTAGCGCAAAGAATATACAATAGTTAGATTTGATAAGATGCTTTAGCCCGCATCTAACCCAATACTTGTATTCATGTCATGGTATCATTACTTTTTCGAAAAATCTATAATAGCGCGTCCCCTTTTCTCTTGATACTTCATTCATCCTTGCCCAAACCTGTACCTCTATTACTCCAATAACGCCTTGAAAATGCAGAAGCGATGAATAGAAGCCGATAAGAGGGGAGCTCTAAAAACCATGAGCAGTAATCTTAGCTCACGAACCCTAACGTGTTCTCGTAAGTATGTCATAGTAGGAATACTTTAGAATGGATCATCCACATCCATTTGCCCCGTCGTCTGCCCCGTCGCAGCAACTTGCGAAGCCGCAGCCGTGGCAACATCTCTCTCATTCTTGTCATCCTCAATAAAAACACCAAGGCCAGAGAACGCCTCAAACAGGGCACGGGTGAGATACTCGTCGGCACTGTACCCCCCCACCATGTAATCATGCTTCGTACGCGCAACGTCCAGCCACTCGCTGGTGTAGTGACCCAAGTTGTCGCTTGACAAATCGACTCGCTGGGGTGCCAGATCCAGGCCGCCGAAGGGATCATACGGTTTATCATCAGCCACGGCAGCTCGCTTGTCTCGTAAGCCACGAATCGAGAGCCCGCCCCCTAATGCGCCAGCAGCATCCAAGGCAGAATCTCGCTTTTGCTGCCCACGCTTCTTGAGCAGGATTTTGTCGACTGTCTCTTCTGCGCGGCCCATCTCAGCGTGCTGCAGAGAGTTGAGCATCTCCTCGCGGAACCGGGCGGCGCTGGCTCTCTCCTCAGCCTCTTCGTGAAGCTCCTGGAGGCGTCGTTGACGGACAGCATCCTGCTCAGCTGCAAGTCGTTTCTGCCGCATTTCATCAGATTCGCGGGCGAGTTTGCGGTTACGCTCAATCTCAGCCTTGTGCTGAGCTTCCCACTCCGAAAGTTGACCCTCTGCCTTCCTACGGTCCGCGTCATTGCCACTGACCAGATCGTTCGTCAAGCACTCAACCATGTAGAGATAATCATTGTACGCCTCTAAGCTCTCAAAATCATCCTCGGCTTTATTGAACACAGCAGCGACGCGACGCCGTATGTCCACCTCCCGCTCCACTGACAAGTCCCCAAAAAAGGCCGCCTTGAACCCTCGTAGGCGTAGCGTCTTATGGCAGCCGGCGTAAGGGCACTGGTTGGGACCATCCTTGAATATTCGCTCGACGCACGTCTTGCACATGCGGTGGTAGCACTCAGTGTTGATGCGGAATTCCATGTCCTTGTTGAAGTAACGAGTCGTCTTGCACACGGGACAGGCTTCATCTTGTTCTGCTGGAGGCGCGGGCGCAGAGACGAATGCTGAGCTGCCGTTGCTCGTGGAGGCATGGCGCACCGAGATGGTGCTGGTACCACCTGGTCGCGACATGGTGCAGGCCGGATTAGCCACGCAAGGATCAAAATGAAGATATCAAAGCCTTGGAGAGTGCGGAGGCGAAAAACACTGTTGTTCCAGCCAGCAGCGTTTTGGGAGGTAGAGCGTGGGCGGTGGACGCGAAGCCCTGGCGGTGACGGGCAATGAATGTTCAAGGTGAAAGACCAGGCTCATCCCGACTCGACTTTCTATATCTTTCGGCGGTGGCTGACAATTGCGTTAGGCGCTGGCGCTCAGGAAGAGCGGAGAGCTTCCGCCCTTGCATGTCAAGCTTGCGCTGCTAGAGCGGTAGAGCTCCAACATCATTGGCTACTGCCTCTGGCTTCCATACCGGGCAGTCCCTTCCAAGCAGCATTCGCCCCTCCAAAAAGTGACTTTCTATCCGCATCCATCTGCAACCATCATCTGCAAAAGCTGCCAAATCAACATTGCGAGCTTCCAGACATGGCTGATAAAGGTAAGAAAATTCACTTCGTATCACGGACGTGAGCTACAGAATAAATCTACATCGTCTCAGCGTACGCTGCATCATTGCCTAGCTAACTTTTTTTTCTTTCGCCAGAACCAAACCCCGCTGAGGTCGAAGCGGCGCGCAAGAAAGAAGCCGACGAGCAAGCTGCCTTGCCCTACAAATGGACACAGACAATAGGCGAGCTGGATCTCTTGTTCACGGTACCTGGGAATCTTAAATCAAGAGACCTCGTCGTCGATATCAAGAAGCAGTCCATCGTTGCGGGTATCAAAGGCCAAGAGCCTGTCATAAAGGTACATCATTCCCTCTTCCAAATCACACACGCCCTATGCTCCAGTTCCCAGGTTACACCAAGACATCATTTCCCCTCATGGTATCTCCTTCGTGAAAAAACAAGAATATATATACTGAGCCTCGATAATATTCAGGGCGATCTCCCCCACGCCATCCGCGTCGACGACTCGACATGGACCCTCTCCTCCAACTCCGACGGCACCAAGACGGTTGAGATCCACCTCGACAAGATTAACAAGATGGAATGGTGGGCACATGTTGTCACCTCCGCACCTACCATCGATGTCTCCAAGATCCAGCCTGAAAACTCCAAGCTCTCTGACCTCGACGGCGAGACCAGAGGCATGGTCGAGAAGATGATGTTTGATCAACGACAGAAGGAGCAGGGGCTGCCTACGTCTGAGGAACAGAAGAAGATTGATATCCTAAAAAAGTTCCAGGACCAGCATCCCGAGATGGACTTTAGCAAGGCTAAAATCAACTGAGTGGATGGGGTGGAGTGTATGAGTAAAAAACAAAATATAAGAGACAAGAATCAAAAAAATCATTCATATCATCTTGATTCCAGCGCGACGGCTGCACGTTCTAGTAGTGCGTTAAAGTCTCTAACTTGCTTGAGCATTCCACCTGTGAAGCTCGATGAGCTAGCTTGTTCCGATATGCGAGAGACAACCAACTCGAGATTCGCCAGCTCAGCCTCTTTTTGTTGTGCTCGCGAAAGCTCAGGGGCATCTTTACCCTGCTCAACAGCCAGGTCAATGTCATGCATAAGAGTAGATGCATCCAGGCAATACTGCATAGTTGCGTCAGTAATGGTAGACCAGTGATTACTGAATAACATTGCATCCTTACCTTGGATTCTTTCGTGTCTGCCTCGTGCTTGATCCTCACAGCATCCATTCGAAGAGCAACCTGTTCTCGCTCCTCTCTGATTCGAAGAATCTCCTCCCGCAGGGTAAGCTTCTCTTTCTGCACATGACGAACCCTCTTGCGCAAAGAGTTCCAGTGATTGAGATGGATCGCCTAAGTCCCTTTACGTTAGTATCTCTAAAACGTAATTGGAAATATCCGCCATAGAGCCGCTTACATGTTGCAAGAAGCGGGCCATAAGTTCTTCTCTGTAAGCTTCAATCGCCCGCATTTTGATCCTGTACTCCTTCTTCTTCGCCGTGTTATCGGCGTTGCGAAGCACCTCTTGTACTTGCTCTAGGGTGCTTGAGATGACTTCGTCGCACACCTGAGCAAACACGTCGACTACGGTCTCTCCGCCGCGGTTGGCAAATGGGATCTCGCTGTGCAGCGGGTCGGCGCCATCGTCACCGTCTCCACGCCGCTTCATATTCACAAACCGCTGGACAGTAATTTCAATAGTGCCATCGTCGCCCTCGCCTTCTCCGCTTCGTCTTCGCGTCGTTTTTGATTTCTTCGGCTGAGGCTCCTGGTTCTGATCTGTTGTGTTGTCTGCTTCCGTATCCTGTACCTCTGTTCGCGTCCGTTTGTTCGGTTTGTTGGGTTTCGCCTTTGCTGCTGCGGGTTGCTTCTGGACTGCGGGACTCTTCGCAGAGCGCCCGCGCCTTCGTTTTGGTGCGGTTTGTCCTGTCGAATCTGCAGTTGTAGCTGTCGGGGCGTCTCCCTCGTCGTTCTCGATGGGATCCGACCCAAGCTCAGGGGAGGGTTCACGCGGTTTTCTGACACGGTTCCTGCCCAATACTTTAGCTGCTTCTAGAGCATCGACTTCCTCGGCCTCATCGCGCTCTTCGGGTTCATCTTGCTGTTGCGGTAGCTCCTCTTCCGTTTCCGCTCCTTCTTCTTCCTCTCCTGCATCATCATTATCAATTGCGGGCTCGTCCTCCTGGTCCGAGTTATTGCCCTGCTCGGCGCCTGATAGTTCATTATCTGCTACTATGGGCTCTGGTCTATCGGATGACAACTCGTCTATCATCTGACTCTCATCCCTGGTAGACGTCGTTCCAGCGGATCTTCGATTTGACAAGATCGACACTGTATCACTCCGGCGCGTCCTGCGCACCGATGGCGACGAGGACTGTGGAAACGCATCATCAGAGGTCATCGCATCCAAGAGTCTGACGCTTGAGCTGACGACCTCGTTCAAAGGGACTCTCCTCCGTTTCCCGCTTCCTGGGGCATCTGCAGGAGATTCCCCGACTTCTTCAACCACTGCTCCATGTATTCGTGCTGGAGCAGGTGACCGTAGCTGCGCTGCTGACCTAACACTGCTAGGTACTGGCAGCGCATCGGGCTCATCAATGTTCTCCGAGATCGGCTGTAATGTGACCGTTCTCGCAGAGCTCGGGGGTTGGGATTTTCGTCTCATAGAACTAGCCTTTGGTGTTGCTTCTTGGTCTTCTTCGTCTTCCGTCACTTGCGCTGTCGCATTTTGCGCAGGCGATATCTCAGGCGCATCTGGCAATTCCGACAACCTCGCACCCTGGGATCGTGTAGACCGCCGCCGGGGGGTAGATCCGGGTCTTTGTGTCGTCGCATTAAGAGAAGCATCTTTATCCAATCTTCGTCTCTTCGCTGAGGTGGTGGGAGAGTATTCCGTGCGTCGAAGGGCAGGACTGCTAGAGGCGATGGCCAGACCTCCTATGTCTAGGCCGCTGATCTCAAGGCTGAAAGACTCATCATTTACATTGGCACGTCTATGAGAGTTAGGAAATTCGCAGGACAGAATATCTTAGGTATTGCACTTACTGGGCGCCTCGAAGGCGCTCATTAAGGCGTTCAGCACGGCCTTGTCGTCCTGCTGATAGTTAGCAACCAAGCGCTACGGCGGGTGGACATTATTATAAGGAAAGAAACATACCTGTGGCCATACTGGGCGGGAAGGAAAGGCATCTATTGCCGTCTGCTCTACATGTGTGTCTGAATTATGTGATTTCTTCTGTCGGGAAAATTGGTGCTGCTGCGAATTGGGCAACAGTGTTGTAACTGACAAATTGGTGGAATCGCTGCGACGCGACAGTAGCGGGAGACGCGTTGATGGTTTGCGGTCGTGGATGGTGGGGTCCGTATTTGGGCCAAACCTCATCCACCAAAAACGGCTCGCAAGCAATTTGTCCGTCATCAAGCTGATCAATGTGGCGCATTTTCGCAACCACGCATTAGTTAAAAGGTTGGCTAAAGTCATGAATCTACTGTATTTTAATTTTTGATTTATTTCTACCGTTTCAAATCTTACAGTCGGTTGCCAGCATTGGCAATCCATGATATGCTGTTGGGAATACATAACTAACACCATCCACTTCTATGAAGTTACCTCATCTCGAATTGATACATTTTCAATAATTAAAAAATGTCGAAAGCCATCAAATTTCGCTTTCGTTTTTTGGCTCCTCTATGGTTACCCACTTCATTGCCACCTCGTCAAATCGATGTCTATCGATCCATGTCAGAACCTGCCTGATACCTTGTAGACTAGCTCTGGATGAAAATCGAGGAAACTTACTCATGATACTCCGTCTTCGTCATTGCGTTTTTGCCGTACTCCGACTGAAGCATATCTTTGTATCGATAGGGAATCTTCGCAGCAACTCCTTCAAAGGTCGTGTCTCGCAAGGGGAAAACATAGGTGTCCTACCACACATTAGTGGAAAGAAGCAGCTCAATGCTAGGCAAAGCATACACGGTATTCATGACCAAACTTATCGTAGAGGATTCCCTCGCCTTCTTTGTGGAATAGGTGGTATCTCGCGGCAGTGATGTCAATGTAGAGGCCCGTCTCAATGTCAATCCATCGAGCGTCAATGACGTTGAGCCAGTCGTCCTGGAATCGGTGGACAAAATGCGGGTTGACCTCGAGTTGGAAATACTTTCCTTTTTCCATCTTGCCATACTTGTAGTAGTAGATAGTCATATTGTAATAGGCAGCCAGAAGATACATATCCGCTTCGGTGACTTGAACATCGGCATCGAAGTCCCATGGCATGACCTACGCAGGCATGGTCAACTTTCGCCGCCCTCATTGCGTTGAAATGGGTTGAGTTATATTTATTACCTTCTTCCCCCACCACCATCCCAAAAGAGTTCCGTGCATCAGCCATGTCTGGATACCGAGATCTCGAAAGGTTGCGAGATAGGTCTGCACTAGAACTTTGATGGCCTCTCTTTGATCGGGCTCATCAAGAATGAGATGGCCGAAGCGGTCATCGTAGTGGCTGTTATATCTAGGTGAGAGACAGCGGTTTTAGAAACACACCACTAGGCCACAGATCAACAGACGTTATCGAAACTCACGGATCCTCACCTAAGGGGTTTTCAACATTAGCGATTGATCACTATCTGGTATTGATCCCATGCTAAGACATGCTGGGCCATGCACACGTGGCATGGCACAACGTCACTTACGAAAATATTTAGCTGGGGCAGCCCGGACGAGTGCAGCTGCCACCGCCGTCCAGGCTGCCACGAAGAGAAATCGTCTGGTGCCAACACTAAAGGACTTCATTTTAGATGTAGAGACGATCATCGCAGAGGCGCAGCCTCGCAGCATGTTTCGTTGACAAAGAGAGATTGAACGCAGATCAAAGCCGGAGTGGAACTGCCTGAACCCAAGGGCTTGATGTACTTTCCGTGTCGGCACAGCAGTGCCGGTAAAGGGGACCGGGCAACGACCGCAACAGCAACAGCTGAATTAGAGTCGAAGCGCAACATTAGAGGGGACGCGCGTATCAGGCGGTGCTACATCCTCTGTATCCTTCTAAATAGGATAAATGACAAAGCAGCTGTCTTATGGTTTGGATTTGGATTTGAAAGTCCATCCCCCCCAAGTATTCGCAATGCTGGCCAGACCTCAATTCGGCTATTTCCCAGACTCGCAAACCCCCTGAATGACGATGACCAAACATCCAACATCCAATTGAACCAGGGGGGCAATGTCACACGACACTGTCCGGATATAGAGTCTGCAGTGAGGAGTCTGCCCTAACCGCCACAGCATTAGAAGCCAAGCAGTCCCCTAGGTCTTTCAGTTTCGACATCCATGGATACTAAGTTACCTATGGACGCATTATCACACCCACCGACCTAACGCCCATGCGCGCTGTTGAACGCCTCTAGGGCTCCTTAGTGGGTTCAGGATAGGTCAGTTGCAGCTAAATTATATCATGGCAGTCCCGCAGCTCCCGCTGAAAGAGGCTAGTTACGTGGAGGTGCCTCACCAGTATTAGGGTTTACACTGCTTATGAAGATATTTCGTGTTCAGGAACCACCTCCCTATGGTAGTTTTTTGGTGTTTTCGAGATGTACAAGTATGATTGTCGTAAGTCAAATCGATTGAAAAGAAGTAAATATGCATATTAATATAGACTTTCTTTTATGTTATTAATTAAATTTTTTTTTTTTTTGTACTTCATGTAGAAAATATTGCTCGGACTTCTACCCACAAACTCTCCTATAACGAAGTGGATTCTCGATATATGCATCTATCGAGGTGTTTCTCCGCTACCGAAAAACGCCAAGCGCTCTCCACTGTGACTTGGAGGGACTGACGCAAGCTGTACTCAGCTCCCACCCACCTCTATTTGCTGTCATCAACTTCGGTGCGGAGGAGCTTCACGGGGTCACCACCAACACTACCATTGCTTCTCTTCTCCATACAGTTCTCTAGCCATCCACGGGGCCCCATGTATTCTGCTGTTTAGCCCTTAACGCCCCTTCTCAAGTCGTATTTCGCCAGTTTCTTGAAGCTTCATTGAGGCTGTGCCTCCACCAACCGCCAATATGGGAGCTTGGAATGTCCGTCATCCATCATCGTGCAAACCACACCGCCCTGATCGTAACAGAAACTCACTCTTGTGTATTAGATATTCCGTATCTTGGGCGACTGTTCCCACATGCTCTCCAAGGGTATACTCATCTTCGCCATTCATAGAAATCACAGCGCTGAAGGTGTCTCCTTCATCACACAAGCGCTTTACGCCCTCGTCTTCTGCACGCGATACCTCGATCTATACAAGGAGCATTCAACATGGAACGTGATTTTCAAGGTGATCTACCTCTCCACTTCGTTCTACATCCTTGGGGTCATGCAATGGATGTTTCCTCGCTCGCGGGAGCGTGAAATGTCCTGGAAACTTGGCGCTGCAGCTCTTGGAGGCGCGCTTGTCCTCTCTCCTTTCATGATGATGATCTTTGAGAAACACTGGAGCTTTTTAGTAGTAAGTCCTTATTATGGCACGGAGTCTTTGTGTGTAATTTATGTTGATGATCAATATCTAGTGGATGTGGTCTTTCTCCGAAATTCTCGAATCCGTTTGTGTCCTACCTCAGTTGCTATTGCTGAGACAAACGACCGTTCCGACTGTTATTGACTCCTTCTATCTCCTGACATTGGGATCTTATCGAGCTTTGTACTGTGTGAACTGGTTCGTGAGAGAGCTAGATATCACCGATCGCCAACCCGATGCCATCTCAGTCATATTCGGCTTCGTTCAAACTGCCCTCTATGCCGACTTTGCCTGGGTCTACTACACCCGCCAGAGGGTTAAGCTCCGTGGAGGCGGTGTTGTCGATGCCGATGACATGCGCCGAGGCTGGCTCCTTCGTCGCATTTTCGGCAACCATGTTGAGGTTGCTGATGACGACGAAGAGAGTGGCATCGGCAATGAGAACGGCTCCCGCAGTGCACGACCAAAGTGGGGCTCCCGTGGTATTTCTGTCAGTGCAGACGAAGGTGTTCTTAGCGCGGAGCAGAGCAATCGTGAGCATGATGAAGATCTTCAGGGAACTGTAGACCCTGATGCCAAGATGCAGGACCCAGATGAGTTAGCCAGAGTGTTGGACGATGACGACGACGACGACGAAGACGAAGAGGACGATGATGACGATGATAGCGACGACGACAGTGATGAGGAAGATACACCTCTTCGCCCAGGCCAAGGTTCTTCATCACGGGCGGCTCCAAGCGGTATCCGAAGCGGTGACGAGTGGCGGGAGTAAAGCAGATTAGTTTTTTGACAGTCTTGGTTCTTGGATATTATATCTCTCATATGAGAATGCGATTTACGACTGGGGGAATCTGCTTTCAAGTTTATTTTATGCGCCATTCTACATTTGTTTCCTGCCTTAGCATGATGTAGTTGTCGAAGAGTCAGATTTTGCTAGTTGAATGTGGAGGTGATGTATATTTCCTTATGGCCCTGTGTCCGTATGAAACATGAATCAGATGCATTTTGAAGTACTTCTTTGATGGGGGATATGTATCTTTTCATTGATAAGACCTCACCAAGTAAGTACCTAGGTACCTACCTAGGTAAGTAAAGAAACAAGAATGTGCTGAATCAGTACTAGATCCTCTTAATTAGCAATCACGTGAAATCAAGGAGAAGAACTTCTAGGCATCAATAGTAGATAAAGACTAGACATTACTTGGCACATTTATTCTCACAATACAGCTCAGCCAAACCCATTCATTTTCTTAGTCTTGGTGCTGAGCCGCCGTAACAAGGCATCTCTCATCCATCAATCTTATCCTCAAGATGCATCGATTCTCCTGTTGTAAGTGCTACATCCCGCAGTTTTTTGGTGTATAGCTTATATCATTTCAGTTAAGTTCTCTGACTTGATTCTGTACTCTGTACTCTTACTTTATTTACAGGTCATTCATATAGTGTCCCTAGAGCCTTTTTTATTACCATAAATGTGATATACCTAGCCAACTAGTCCTCCGAGCTTCCCATTGTGCTGATCCTCAAACAGATACGTATAAGTAGTTTAATAAACGTAGGTGCCAGTGTCGATATCTCATATCTTGGCTAAATATTCGTCTAGAAACCAATGCCACTCTATGACCGGCCACTAAACTCAGAATGCCGAAGTCGTGTCCATCGCTACACTGCCAAAGTCTGGCAACATTGCTCCATGCCGATGTCCTAGATTTCGGATGGTGTCGTCCGACGCAACTGAAGCAATGCCATTACTATAAGATAGCAACGCAATCAAACCTATTCTATAAGTCTTAGATTTAAGAATCTTTACCAAATCAAGTGTGTCAGCATGCCATATCCAGAGCTCCCCTCTATATGTACCTGTAATCCACTGCCCATTAGCTGAATGTTTGGGAAAACCCTTTGGCGCCGCGGTGACTTTTGGAAGTTCACTAACAGTCGCATGTATCAGCATCCCATATTCTGATTTCTCCATTTCTTTTATCCGATATAATGGTGCGGTAGTCTATTGAAAAGGCGATAGATAGCGTCTGAGTCGAAGCAGGACCTACAGCCTTGATCCCGATTGTTTTCTGGTTATAAACGCAGACGCACACACACACTTATACAAGTATAAAAATGTAAAATAAGAATGGCTTTAAAAGGATGTGTCTTGGAGATTTAACATATCCCCCAAATTACAGCCTTAAGAGGGTATTAATTAGCAACTTATTCCATCTGGCTTTGCCCGAATTTGCATCATCATCATCACTTCCCGCACAAACCAAAGCCTTCACATACCAATTCCGCATATCCGTCAGTTACTCGTAAAATAATTCGCCGCCAGAATCGCACCAAGGCCAACCTCCTTCGCCCACTTATCCAAACTATACCTGATTCTCTTCAAATTCCCCAAATTCCCACCATTCGGCGGCGCATGAGCCTTTACGTCGAACCCAGCCGGCTGCTCATAGAGAAAGAAGATGTACCGGTGCGGCGAGCTCCCCGGCGGTGGTGCCGGCCCAATGTAATTGGCGATGAATGGCTCTGTGGCCTTGAGGACAACTTTGCCGTCCGTTTGCTGGGGCTTTAGGCCAGGCTGGATCCAGTGCAGGATCGGGCCGAGGAGAGTGAACGAGGGGGATGGAGCGTCGAGATCAAGGCTGACGACGAGGTACGTCCCATCGGGGTTCGGGACATCGAAGCTCAGCTCGGGGGGTTGTTGGGCATCTAAACAAAAAAAGTAAACAATAATATTTGTTAGAATGGAAATCATTCACGACTTATTCATTTTGCGGAAACCCCGTGAGAGATTCTTACCAGCCTTGGGGACGTGCAATCCCGGCTTGACTACATGTTTGCCGATGGTGACGCCCAGCACCTTGGAGGATTCGTTTTTGTTCTTGAGCAGCGCCAGCCCGGTATCGACGCTTGTATTTGACGGCATGATTTTTTTTTTTCTTTTTTTTTGGTTTGTCGCAATGAAAAAGGTATTGTTTGAGAAGGTGAAATGTTTTATTTTTATTTTGTTTTATTTTACCTCGTGAGGATAAATGGCCATCTGAATTTTTTTAAAGGAAGTGAGATTACACAATTACGACGTCTTCTTGAATCATTGGTGTGCGCCGGGGATTGTAATTAAATCCGGGCTATCCAGCAAATCCTGGGATGGACGGCCTCAACTGCTAAGATTTTATTGGCCCTGGTTGTTACGTTTATGAGGTTAGCAGCCGCGAATCCTATGGTGCGATGACTGTGTTTGTGTATGGTTGTCACACCGCCGCTGGTGATTGTGACATGATGCAAGGGCTCGCCTAGAGAGACGGTAGGTTATCTAACAATCCTCTTAGAGCTATATTTATAGTAGATTATATAACTGCGTATTCGATAGGAGGCGATGACAAAGGCTACGAGAGCTCTCTAAGTAAAAGAAAAAAAGATATAATGGGTGTGAATCAAGTCGTAGCGAAAGAACAAGTATCATCAGGGTTCATACTGGTAACAAATAAGAGTAAGATATACGCCACTAATCCTTCAATTTTCTGCAGGGTAGTATAGGCTACTAGAGGATTTACCTCGGTATTATAAGGGCTCTGATTAGTAGCTTATGTTTCTCTGCTCCATGCTCCATGCTCAATGATATCTAATGCCATAAGGCTGAAACTATTAATAAATAAGTATTTGGCTTAAACTGAGACTAGTTGTGTAATATGGTTGGTATATAGCGTATGGTTAGCGTACCGGGCTCAAAGCGGTAGCAAAGGTGCCCTGCGTTTGTTAGCATAACATCACCGCCGGGATGCGATTATATCCATGGGCTGCAGTCAGTTACTCGGCACTGCGTTCAACACTGCCAGGAGTCACGATCATCTAAACACTGTTTGGACCTGCAGTCGGATGAGCGGGGTCGCGTCGGTCTTCGCCATCATCCAGAGTCCGGGGATGTGGATCAATCACATGCAGTCGAAACACACATTAGTGCCATTGTTCGTGGGTGGTTCATATTAACAAATGCATTATACATGCACTGACGTTTCAGTGCCCGGGGACTTTTCGTCACCCTATGTACATATACCAAAACGAAGGGAATCGATCTAATACGTGAAGATCGTCCCTCAGCTTCATAAACTTCCGAACCCGAGGCTATCCCTTCAGTCCTAACCGAGCATATCGTAACACGGATGCCTCGTTTTGAAACCAGCGGCATGTTTGCCAACCCCCAGAAATATAACCCAAAAAACTCCCATCATACCCAAATACGTCATGCTGAATTCGTCCAATAACCAGGAAAGAAAAAAGACCTTAAAAAAGAGGCTAGAACATAGAAAAATAATCATGAAGTAAAAAATTCGCTTGTGTCGCCGTGGAGTTTCAGGACGTAAAGCGTTGTTCAAATGCTTTGTAGAGCTTTGGGGAGATTTCATCGCTGCTGAGACCCTCAACCTCCAACAAAACGCCTTTCTTAGCATAGTGCTCGAGCAGAGGTTCGCTCATCTCCTGAAACTTCTGGAAGCGAGTCCGGTAGGTCGCCTCATTGTCATCTAGTCGCTGAACAAGCACCTCGCCTGTGATGTCATCGCGGCCAGGAACGCGGGGTCGGTTGAACGTGGTGTTGTAGACGCGACCAGAGGGTTCGTGTACCCAGCGGCCAGCTATGCGTTCGAGTATGACCGAGAAGGGCGTCCGAATTGAAACTGCGAGATTGATGGGTACAATCTTGTCGAGCGTGTTGGCCTGGGAAGCATTGCGAGGATAACCGTCCAGAATGAAGGAAGCGGCAGGGTCCTCGGAAGCTTGCGGTATGGCGTGTTCGTCCAGTTGGAATGGTAACGAAGTGAAGGCATCCATGGAAGAAGATCCATTATATGAGGAATCTATGGAGGTTGCCTCAGAAGACAGAGTCATTACCGGTCTTTGTCCGCCGAAGAGCCAGCCCCGAGATCGTAATTCCCCAGAGATAAGTCGAAGCATCAGATCATCAGCAACAAGACCACCAGACTTCATGGTAGTTTCAGCCATGATGCCTATTCACATTACGAGAATCAGTATACCATTCCAATACGAACGACCTGATAGCTTCACGGGCCTGAACTCACCTAAAGGCGTCCGATTCTTGACATTCTGCCGCAAGAGGTCGCCAGTACTGATTGCCTTGAGCTGCGGGAAGCGCTTCAACAGCCTTTCGCTCTGGGTCCCCTTCCCCACGCCCGGTGCGCCAACAAGAATTACACGTGCAGCCCTGTTGAGTTGCATTCTCGAAGTGTGCTGTCAAAAGGAAAGCTAGGATGGAAGAGGACGTTGTCTATATAGACGCGACGATTTGGCGCCTGAAGGGGCTTCTCAATTGCTTCCAGTGTGCCGACACGGCCGAAGACGGAAGCCTGAATCGGCGGGAATGCAGTTGAAGCTAAAAACCTTCCTGAAGAAAAAAAAAAATACAAAAGTCCAAGACTAAGGTCCCACACAGATATATATATAGAGAGAGAGAGAGACGCCAACTACGACGAGATGAATGCAAAACAAAGGCCGACAAGAATTGAAGGTTACTAGGAGATAAGCCGATCCGCGAGGGGAGAGGGTGGTGTTAATAATGTTGAGTGTTGAAGTGCGCCGGCCGGCCATGGTGGGCTGGGCGGGGGAGCCAGTGTGCGAAGAACATGGCGCCGCACGCAGCGTGGACACCCAATCTTGGCTGCGCTGCACAGTGCGCAACAGGCGCAAATGGTGTGTGATGGTGAGAAGGCGGTTGAGGAATCGCCGGAGACGGACGGTCTTTTACGAATTTACAGTTCAGAGAGGTTGACATGGCGGCCGAGACCCAATCACAGGCGGTCGATCAGCCTGTGGTGCACTGGGCCTGCCAAGTACCAACTAGCAAGGAGGCACCACAGCAGCGGGAGAAGAGGGGAGGTGGCGCTAAATCCGGGGGGGCGGAATTGCCTCCAGGGCTGTTCCTGCGCTGATGCGTTATTGTTCCTCAACAAAGCTCGTGGCAGAAGGAAAACCCTTGGCCGCGCGGCGGGTCTTACTTAAGACATTCTGCTAGAAAGAGATCAAGGGTCCATCGCACAAAAATACGGATACGGAGCCACGTGACAGATAAGTGCACTGGGGAGGTGAAAGTCAGAGGCTGTCGCTACCTATTCTTTGGTTTGCTTCTACTGTACTACTGTTCGCAAGGTACTGAGAACTAAAATTGCATTTGTAAGGGTCATTAATTGGCGGCGTTAGCGGTCGCAGCATCACGTCATATTACTATTTTACCGGAAAAACTAGGTAGATGCTACCTCGCCAATGTGTGCCGGCCATATGGAGCGGCGGCTCTAGCAGACTCCCACCATGAGCACAAAGATACGCGGGGCATAGGGGGCTGAGTGTGGACGGAGACCTTCGAACTGAATTCGAGTGACTATTGAAGCCCGCTTGAATAATTACTCATCACGCCTTTTCCAAGTCCTTGGTCATTGGACGTTAATGTTAAGGATTCGCATGCTTTGTCATGGAAAATGCGGCAGCGGTCTTTTGCTGGCCTGCAAAGCTCTCCAGCGAGGTGGATGGACATAGATATCTCCGCAAATTATCAGTAAGCACGTTTGTTTTTTCAACCCAAATGGACATGATGCAACCTTTCGTATCCCCCGCCAAAGGCCATTGAGAGAAACAAATGCTGTCTAATTTAACAACAAATGTTACACATCATTTCTTGTCACGATGCTCTGGTATGTGTTTCAAACTCATTTAGAGATGACATCCGCGCCTAAACGTTGGAACGGCACTACTCCACAAGGCGGCCCTTGTTATGATTCGTACATGATCCATCAAACTCTGGGGTAGATTACCGTATTGCGAATCATCAATCAGATAACATGCCAGCAAAACCTACATGCCTTCTGCCACATTATGGAGAGCCGACGTGTCCGAGCTCAACACGCTGAGGGAGCTGCAATAAAGAGCAGAGATATTCGCAATCAGCCAAACAAGCTTCGGCTTAGGCTTACAGGCGTATCACGTGATCTCGGAGGCCGGGTATCTCCAGTCCAGGCCCACAACAATCCGCCCTCCGAAACACTCATCTAGCCTATCGCATGCCAATGTCGAGACTGCCGTGTGGCGCACCAAGATTGCAGACCTTTGGCTTATGCGCAGTAGTTTTGTTAGCCTGGCAGCCTCTATCATCCCTCATCATTCCTTCATCAACCATTTCACATCAGTTTTTTCTTCCACCTTCCATCTACGACTCGCTTCCATCCATGTCTTCATAGTGCATCGCCATCATCGTATCTCTCTACCGTTATCCGTCAGTTTTGCCCCTTATCGCTCGTAATGAGCGCCTCATCCAGCCTTGCCCGCCGGGCAGTGGCTCGAAACCCCTTGTTGGGACAAGGTATGAACTCTGAACAATTTACGGTACTGCGACTAAGGCTAACTCAACACAGCCAGAAATCTTTCTAGAGGGCTCTCACCGGCTCTTATGACTAGACATGTCGCTCGACAGACTCAAATCCCCCCCTTGGCTTTCTTGATGCCGATGCGCCTGTTGGGGACCGAACCCCATCGACCTGATGCGCATTCAGTACCTCCCCCAGGATTCAACGCGGAGCAGGCTAAGAAGCCTCTCCCAAAGGAACTCTCGAATGCTGCCAAGAAGAATGCCTCCGAGACGCAAGCTAAAGGTGGTTTGGCCAAAGACGTCGCCGCTTTACCGGCTAGTGAGACTAGGGAAGAAGCGATCTTGACCGAATTGGCCGCCAGGAAGGAGGACCTAGCTAGTCAAAAGGAACTAGCGAAGAAGAAAGAGGGAGAAGTAAAACTGACTATCTGGGAAGTAGTCAAGAAGGAAGCGCAACACTACTGGGATGGAACAAAGCTCCTCGGCACCGAAGTCCGCATCAGCTGGAGATTAGCCCTCAAGATGACCGCGGGCTATGAGCTAACACGAAGAGAAAACAAGCAGCTTCGACGAACCGTCCAAGATTTGGCCCGACTGGTGCCCTTCTCCGTCTTCGTTATTGTTCCGCTTGCTGAGGCTCTGCTCCCACTGGCTCTAAAGCTCTTCCCCAACATGCTCCCTAGTACCTATGAAAGCCAAAAGTCTAAAGAAGCTAAAGCGAGCCTGCTACGGTCTACCCGGAAAGAAGTCAGCTCTTTCATGCAGCAGACTCTCAAGGAGAGCGGTTTGCCTCTGAGCGCGGAGACGGCCCAAAAGGAGGAATTTGCCAATTTCTTCCGAAAGGTGCGTTCCACTGGGGAAGCCCCTACGGAACAAGACATCATCAAGGTCTGCAAGATCTTCCGTGATGATCTAACGTTGGACAACCTCTCCCGGCCTCAGTTGGTGTCCATGTGCCGATACATGGGTCTCAACACGTTTGGAACTGATATGATGCTTCGATACCAAATCCGCCACCGTATGCGTCAGATCAAGCGTGATGATAAGGCAATCAGCTTCGAAGGTGTTGACAGCCTGACTGTTGCAGAATTGCAGATGGCTTGCGCCGCTCGAGGCATTCGCACCCACAGCGTCTCACCTGCAAGAATGAGGACTGATCTGCAGACGTGGCTTGACCTGCGTCTGAAGGAAGGCGTCCCATCAACTCTGCTGGTACTTAGCAATGCATACATGTATGGCCAGGGGTCAGGCGAAGGTTCAAATCAGCTGGAGTCTTTGGTTGGTGTCCTCTCCTCCATCCCTGAAGAGCTTTTCCACGAGATTGAGCTTGAGGTGCACAACGCCGAAGGTGCCGCTACCAACAAGCAGCGTCTCGAGGTCCTAAAGGAGCAACAGGAGCTCATTGAGGAAGAAGAGCAACAGAACCAGGAGAGTCAGAGCAGTGGATATGCTACTCCACGTGATATTGATGATATTGATGAGAAGGAAGAGCGACAGCTTACGGCGGCAGAAAATGGCCTGGGCAAGAAGCAGGCCAGCGAAATGGTTGATGCTGAGCTGGACCAGGCCTCGGCTGTTGAGGCTGAACGCAAAATCGCCTCCAAAGAACAAAAGCACTGATGATTTTATTTTTATCCGAAGAAGGGGAATTAAAGGGAGATATTCATGGCAAGACTAAAGCCAACAAACAACGACTTTCGTTATTTTCATATGTTTTGACGGGTACAGCATCCCTGGGATTGGGGGTTCATGTAACAACAATAGGGTGATGAAAAACAACTACTATGGAGACGGCGGCATAGACATCTCGACACAGAGGACTCTGCAAATAGACTACTGTTTCATTTTTTTTTGAGTATTAAATTAATACACCCATACTCTATTTAAGGATATCTTGAAGCAGCCTAACACCTGCGAATAATAATTTGACATTTTCAGAATCAAGGCAGTGAAACAAGCGTAGTAGCGCACTTTGGAAATAGACTTGTCTGTGGTTGTTGTAGCCCCAATTGACGGATGCAGCCTGAACGTAGTGTTGCGTCATCACCCAACGCTCTCAGTAAGCGATGGGCAACGTACCTCTAGAAACGTACACTCACAATGAGCTGCAGTGAGATGAACTCAATGGATGAGATACTCTAAATGGATAATTCGTATGCCTAATTTTGTTCGTGAATTTCAATTTATTTTTACTTTTCCTTTAATTAAGCTCTCTGCAATGCTCTACTACGAAAGACGTTTAACATGGCATGTACAGCATAACCCGAGGGGCTTTAAGATGCCATAACGGGAACGACCTGTTAGAACAGTTACACTAGCGCAAGCTCCAGCCCACCAGACCACCAGCGTCACCGAGATCCCCACACCAGATACTGTAGTAGCCCTGGAGGTATCCAGCAGCAAGCAACGCCTCACCCCAACTCCGACATAGCATAGCCACACATTATTCTCTGCTTTCAGCGCCTACTCAACATCACCAGTCTACTTTGAACAGCACTTCCTCGTCCTGCCTCCAAAGACCGCAGCAACCTCAGCCTAGCATCCCGAAGCTAGCACAGCAAGCTGCCCACCCCCATCGACAATCTCGCTGTGGGCCTTTCCCGCAAATGCTTCAGTCATGACGACCCATGGCGCCAAGGACCAAGACGACTTCTCCAACGTAACTTGGAGCGACCACGTCCATGACCAGACAGCTCGCCCTATACCCCCCGGAGAAGAACCTGCACATACCATGGAGGGAGCTGGCACAGGCTTGGAAGCCCAAGCTGGTGGGGGCATCGGCCGCGAGAAGCTCGACTGTACTGTCGGCGCTGCTATCAAGGAGAACGATGGGACGAAGGATGCGTTTGTGTCATACCTCGTTACCACTCACGTATGTATACCATCTCCTTTGCTTCGTCTCCTCCTCTCTCTCACTTCCTAAACATCTACCCCGCCTATTCTCCCCGTAATACACAGAAACCAAGACGACTTAAATCACCTCGCTAACATGCTTACCAAACCCTCCCCAATTCTAGTCCTCGTTCCCTTCCTTCCAGAAAGAAGTGACCACAGTACGACGGCGCTTCACAGACTTTGCGTTCCTCTTCAAGCAACTCACGCGAGACTACCCGGCATGCGCCGTCCCGCCCATCCCGGACAAGCAGCGCATGGAGT
Source organism: Sphaerostilbella broomeana (assembly GCA_930272545.1). NCBI lineage: Eukaryota > Fungi > Ascomycota > Sordariomycetes > Hypocreales > Hypocreaceae > Sphaerostilbella > Sphaerostilbella broomeana. The sequence continues at coordinate 123,161 of CAKNET010000038.1, forward strand.
ACGTTCGCGGCGATCGCTTCGGTAACGACTTCACCTCGCGGCGAGCACACTCCCTGCAGCGGTTCCTTGTCCGACTATCCCTCCACCCCGTTCTGCGGCGCAGCCCCATCCTCCACAGCTTCCTCGAGAGCCCCGACTGGAACGCCACGATGAGAAGCCGCACAACCCGCGGCAGCATAACCAGCGATGCTGGGGGCTCCAGCGGGGTCTTTGACAACTTCGCCGATACCTTCATCAACGCCTTTACAAAAGTTCACCAGCCAGATCGCCGCTTCCTAGAAGTCAAGGAAAAGAGCGACAAGCTAGACGAAGACCTCGGCCACATCGAGAAAGTAATAGCCCGGGTGGCCCGCCGCGAGGGAGACTTGGAAACCGACCTGAAAGACCTAGCCGAGCAGTTCCAGAAGCTCATCACCCTGGAGCCGGGCATCGAGTCTGCCGTCCACGCCTTCTCCGCCTCAATCGAGGACACGGCCACTCACCTCCGCACCCTCAAGGAGGTCACAGACCAAGACTACCTCGGCTCCCTGCGCGACATGCAAGCCTACTCCTTTGCGCTCAAGAATCTCCTCAAAGCCCGCGAGCAGAAGCAACTCGACTACGAGCAGCTCACCGAGTACCTCAACAAGTCCACCTCGGAGCGCGACTCCCTCCTCGCCGGGCACGGCATCTCCAGCGGACCAGGCGGCTTCATCCGCGCCAAGATCGAAGACGTGCGGGGCGTCGACCACGAGCAGGCCCGGCGGGAGCGCACTCGCAAGTTGGAGCTCCGCGTCGAAGATCTCAGTACGGAGGTCGAGCGGGCTCGTCAGACAAGCGACTTGTTTGACGATGAGGTCATCCGCGAAGTAGCGGACTTTGAGCGCATCAAGCGCATCGAGATGAAGTCTCAGCTCGGTGGGCTAGCGGATGCACATGTCAAGTTTTATGGTGACGTTGCCGAGCTATGGGAGAATTATATCTTGGAAATGGAAAAGGAGGGCATCGTCTCCACAATATGATGTAACAAAGAAAGGAGACAGAGAGAGAATACCCCCCCTTTTTTTTTATAAAAAAAAGGGAAGTATGCCGTGTAGTTCTTCAGGTTGGGCTTTCTATAAAAAAACCTCCTTGCTTATATGGATGGATAATAGGGAGTGAACTAGCCCTCTCATAGACTTAGTTAGTCAGGACTTTGAAAAGGTTATGAGGAGCATGTCAGTTACAAGAAAAGACCAAACGAAAAAAACCGACAAAATCAGGCGTTTGGTTTAGACATTAGTAGTATTAGCATACTTTTAATCGAGGAAGAAAAAGAGCATCAAGAGTAGTTTTTTTTTTTTTTTTCTTCTCTTTTTTCTATAAAGTAGTATATCTCATCGGATTCTTAAGTTTCATGTACGCATCTGCAAATCACTTGGTCATTCAACAAACTTCAACAGAACAGAAGAAGACGAAGAGGCACACGCAACAAATATATTGAAGCCCCAGACACAACCCACACGCTCTAGTACAGCTAGCCACACACTTCTCATTCAAAAAAGAAGAAGAAGACGACGACAACGACGACGACGACAGCAGTAATGTAGCATAAAGCTCATCCACAACCGCTTTCATACATCCCATGCGAAGACAAGACTCCATCTACCCTGATGCAGGTTCCCAACAGTAAAATAACAGTCAGTCAGTCAGTTAGTTAGTTAGTTTGTAGTGCCTTTGTATGATATATAAAAATAAAAAAAAAGAATACAGCTTGTGCCATAAACAGGAATGGACCCATCCAAAAAAAAAAAGCCGTAGTAGTTTCTTCGCCGAGGAACACAAGCAGAAAACAAGAAGAAAAACAACAGAAAGATGATAGAGTTATAGACCCCTCCGATGGTCTAAAACAGAAAAGAGAGGGAGAGAAAACAAGAGGGGTTTCTTATTACACGCTGCTGTGCTATTGCGCTGCTACTGCTTTAAATTTTCTTTTCACGTTCACCGTCGTAACTTTTGTTTCTCCTCTCCATCTTCTGATTCTTCATCTTCATCCTCATCGCTCTCTTCACCAACGACATATTGTTCCGGCTCGTCTGGCTCATGCCCAGCCAACCTCGAGGCCGACCGGTCTCTGTACTCATCAAACTCGTCATCGTCATCGCTGCCCGCAGCAAATGCATCGTACAGCTCACCGCCACGAGTGCGACGGGTCCTCTTGCCGGCATTGGGTCCCTTTTCGCCACTATTCAAGCCTTCGCCTTCTTCTTCATCGAGGAGCTCGAATTCGTAGTTGTTTCGGGGGTTGTTTCGAAGACGACGGCGTCGAGCGATCCAGAAGTAAATTCCCAGGCCGCAGCAGAAGGCCACAATCAGGCCCAGAGCTCCATAAATCCAGATTTGAGCCTTCTTGGTCGCACCGAAGGTGGGCAGCCATGAGATCCAAGAGGAAGATGGACTTTCGGTAGACTCCTCGGGCTTCTCAGTGCCCGTAGCTTCATCATGCTCAGTTCCCGATGGCTTGTCCTCAACTGCGGTTGTCTCTGGAGATCCTGGCTTGGTTGGTCGAGTCGGGTGGTCCGCAGGGTTGGTCATGATCTGGGGAGGGGAAGATGAAGTTTCCGTTACAGAAGTGGTTGCGGCTGCACCAGACACGGTAGATTGAATTGTATCATGGTCCGCATCTTCTGATTCAGACGGCATGGGCAAAACCTTGGCTTTGCTGGCGTCAATTGACTCACCCCAGAGCTTCAGGTGCCAATCAATGAATTTGCCCTTTTGTCCATTTTCTTCCGTATCCCTAACGATGAGGGACCACCGTCCAACGCCATGTTCGCCCCTGGAGTGTGTCAGAATCATTGCGCAACATTCAGAACCAAAGAAATCTTACCAGTGAGCCACACTCATAAAGGTCCAGTCATCATATCCGCCTTTGTACTCGTCTTGCTTTCGTGTCACAGCAATATGGCTGACAAAATTCTGCGGGCTGATGAGGTCCACGCTTAGGTCACCGCGTCGGGTGTGCTCAACATTCATGGTGACTGTGACGTGCTCAAGACGAGCTAGATTGGCATCCATGAGCATCTGTGGAGTGACGTCAAAGTGAACCACCAAGCCATCTTTGCCCTCGGGGATATCCTTCTTCACATGGAGCCAAGGAGAGAAGTACCAGGCTTGAGGTCTAACCTTCTCCCAAGTCTTGGCCTTTTCGACGAGACCATAAGAGTCGATCTTTCCGTACCCAAAAGTGTGGCTAAATTGCTTTCCAATCGCAGTCTGCTGCCATTCGGCATCCTTATCTTCAACATGAACAGCGGTCTCCATGGCAAGGTATTGCATGTCTCGCCAAGTCAAGTCAGGGCGAATCTGCATGACCAAGGCAAATATGCCAGCAGCCAGTGGTGCTGCAGCAGAGGTGCCTCCATGAGACTTGTAGCAGCTATTTTCGCCCACATCAGTCGTGTGCTGTATGTACTGTTAGCTTCGGTGATGGAGATCAAAAATACTTCGCCGTGAACTCACAATAGCATCTCCACTGCCACTACTGTACGTAACGACAAGCTGAGCAGAGCAGAGCTCAGAATAGTAAGGATGTAGGCCCGCACGGTCCACAGCACCAACAGTGATGCTGAAGATGGAGTTGGTGTAGCCATCAAAGTTGCAGTTATCCCCACTCATAGCACCGTTGCCGCTGGCAAAGACATAAATGGAGCCCAAGCCACCTCGGCCTTCTTGAATACCCTTCAACATAGCCCGTCTGATTAGGACATCTGGTGCTTCCATAGATTTGCCGTCATCAGGAGGTCCCCACGAGCAGGAATAGATCTGGTTGTGTTGATACTTATAAATCATAGCTTCAGCCTCGTCTGCGTCGCTGATAGGCTTGCTAAGAATACGAATACCGGCAATTTTGGAGTCGTAGGCGACACCGACACCGCAAGCATCATTTCTCACGGCGGAGATCTCTCCAGCACACCGGGTGCCGTGGTTATCATCTGATAACTCGGGCTTGGGTTCGGGGTCATTATCGTTGAAGTCCCAGGAGCCTTCAGCGTAATAGTTATCCCTCAGGTCCCGGCTGTGCATATCCAGGCCGTCATCAATAATGGCAACCGTCGCATTCTTGCCGGTAATGCCTTCTAGCCAGAGGCCAGTAACATTGACATCGTGACCAAGCTGTATAGGATTGAAAAGATGCCACTGCTCATTGAATATAGGGTCGGATATTTGGAGATCTCTCATGACATTTGCCTGGTACAAGAGTGCCAAGTCGTTGGCCTTTTGAGGCAGTCTAGGAGCAATGTGATCTGGCGGAGGCGGAGGAATCACTCGTTTCTGGAGGCGGGTGCGAGCCTTTTGCTTCGTTGTCAAGAGGACTCCATCCAACACGTCGTAGCCACCAATCTCTCTTTTCCTTCTCCTTCGCTCCTTGATCTCTTCTTTTACAATATCGCGATCGACTTTCACGGCTCGGAAGACGTGGTGGTCGGTCAACTCGCCAAGCTCGCCTTCGTGCGTTAAACCCAGACGGGAGGCAATATCGCTGGGTTCCGTCGACCGATCGAGGTGTAGGACGTAGTAATCGTTTCGTTCATAATCTCTGGGTATGCCTGACGCCTGCGACAGAGCCGCCAGGCCGACGAGGCCCAAGAGAGCGGCGACCTTCATGGCGGCAAAGACAACCACTATTGTTACGACACCGTCGTCGTCGTCGTCACAGAACGAGCGCGTGAGGAAAGAACAGATGAAGCTCTCAACACATGGACATCGAATCTCTGCTTCTCGAACGTCAAATAAAAGGCTGTATCGCAGGATCAGTAAGTCGTCGTTCAACAAATAGTCTGCGACTGTAAAGTTATGGACTTCTAGAAGGCGTGGAGAGTCGTCGCAATCATTCCAGGGCACGGCCTCTTGCGGCCAATGCCGGTACTGGGCAAGGTGACAGGTAACAGAGGTGGTAATCACATTGCACATACCAAAATAACAACTATCTGAGAAATGCAACCGCTTCTGGATCCCAGTGTTGTAGAGGACGATGGAGGATTTGCTATGCAAGCGAAAGAAGGAAGGCTTTTGAAACAATATGGACGGTGGTGGTGTCTGTTGGTTGCAGGTCCAGGTGTCGTGGCAGTTCGCCTGCTCTACCGGTTCGGAAATCCATAATAGCGTAGGCTATGTCGTGTCCACACCAGGGGATCACTGCGCTAGCAGGAAGGCCACAGCGCCCCACTAGCGCAGCTTTTGGCAGCATTGAATCGCCAAGTCCCCTGGCTGGCGCTTGGGCTTTTGTTGGCCAGCGTTTCTTCTGCTCCCACCGTGTAAAAGAGTTATTACTCCCTTTTTTTCTTTCTAAATTCCTTTCTCATTATTGTTATTATTGTTATTGATGTATTATCAATCTCCTCCAAAATATGAAATAACAGGCAAACGCTTCCTCACGCAATGGCAAAGATACAGGACCAGCACTGTCTTCCATTAAAGTTTAGTTTAGAGGCCGATAATAGCCATAGCCACAGCCACTATAAACCACCTGCTGGCCACTTTTGGACAGTCCTCCTCCATTAAGCTCAAATAGGTCCTCAATTTGCGCCAGACTTACATCGAAACTATCGAGCTACGTGATGGTACAAACCATTCTTCCCTCTTCCGCCACATTTCTGGATGCATGGTACATACCTAGTGTATTACTGCAGGAGATACCTAAATCACTGGTAGAGGGTAATACTCTTGAAACCGCCCGGCACATTCGGCTCCGCTCCACTCCACCTGCAAAAATGGGCAATTCAACGGGGCTTCATCCGTCACTTACACTGCCAATGGTGTCCATATATTAGGTTGTTTCTCATCCCCTCACAAGCGTAGACGTCGATGAGGAGTACTATAGGCACCATAAAGAAGTCTGTTGATTGAACTATATAAGTGGCGCAGTAGAAACGTCTATATTCACTCATACCGCCGTCGGTCTCCTTCTCACTCCAACATATCGTCCAGCCCTTGTAGTAAAAGGAAACTCGATTGCCATCGGGCGATAGACATGCCAGGAGGAAGACGATACCCATGCTCACCCCCTATCTTGCATTGTGTACTTGTGTTTCCGCGCCTTGGGTTATGCCTGCTAATTTTCCACATAATCCCTCCCCTATGTAAGAGCTGTTGTGCTTCGTAGACAACGACAGCTGGTCGGCTTTTCAATGGTACCGCCAAACCCCAAATTTACTTAAGGACTCGGTCATATGTCGTTCCCTTTACAGCGCCTCCACTCATCGCAGCCCGTACGTTTCGCTTGAATCCCTCCCGGTTGCTTCTCAAATCTTCCGCCGCTTCCTTATTCAGCGGATCAGAGGCATTCGGCTCCAGGAACAGAAACTAGGTGCACATAATCAGTATATACAGGCCCTGATAATCCTTTGAGGCATTCATCGTGACACCCGGTTATGCCCAAGGGTTTGGTCACGAACAAATCCAATTGTGTACATAGAGAGCTCTTCATACCTGTAACCCCACAATGACAGCGTTCAAGTTCAACACCGGCTTCCAATCTTCTCGCAGAATATTCAGGCACACTTTGCCCTCGAGATCGATATTAGGGTGGTATATCTTCTCTTTGCATCGTACCTTCGGCGGCTCGTGGGGGAAGCTTTGATTAATCGCAAAGTCAAACGTGAATTTCCCAGACCGGTACATGCCCTCGTCCGGTTCGATTGTTAAGACAAAATTTAGGATATCGTCGGCGTCGGGAAACTCGGTCTTCATCGTAGATCCCAGGGACAGTTCTGACAAATCTATACATCCAACCAGGGCCAGCAGGCCATTCTGCTTAGCATTTCTCCCAACAAACTTTTTCGGGTCGCCGTGATTTGCATGTTACCTTTCTGAACCCGAAGCTGTGCTGCTGTCACCTTCTTCCTCCTTCCACCTGTTGCTTGTCCTTCGGCATTTTCAGCCTCTTTCTGCTTTTTTTTCTGCGAGTTTGTCAGGTCGTCTGATCGGAAGGACTCGGCTGGCGCATTCTTGGTACCATAGACCAAATGTTCAACATATTTGGTGGTGGGATAGCCCAAGGGGCTATTGGTATGAATAGCTTGCGAAAAATAAGTAGACCAACGGTCAAAGGTGACAATCCCGGAATAAAAAAAGTCTATGAGAGCCAAGATGAGGGTTTCGCAAAGATCAAAGGTTAAAGAAGACTGCAGCAGGCCAGTGGCAGAGTGACGCTATTCATGGCGGGGATGGTGGCCGCAGTAAGTGCTCCTTGCAAGGTGGAACAAAGAGCTGTCATGTACGCCGATAAGATAAGCCCAGTGGCACAGCCCTTCCGGAGATTATGCGGAACATTACATGTGTGATGAATGTGTCATTTAATACCTAGTGACAACTTTAAAAAACAAACTAGATGCTCCCAAGCTATATTTTTTTGCACGACGGTTCCTCAAGCTACCGATTCCATCCCATAAACAAATAAACGTGCTGTACGTTAATGCCTGAAAAATAAAATGATGATAATAAAAACGTTACGAATCAAGGTATCCCAACACTAAACAATTTGTCTACTCTTGACAACACCCCCTAAGCTCCAATAAAATCATTGGATATCAAATCCTGAACCCAACCGCTTTTTGCGTTTATCTTCTTGCGAAGCAGCACATCAAACCTGTCTTACCCAAGAACCACAGGAATCCGATGAAACGGACAATTGACAGTACGGCTGTGGCATACAGAAGGAACTTGAAGAAGTTCGCAGTGCGAGTTGATGCAGTTCCCTGAAAAGAATGTTAGTACGGTATTTGGTAAACGGGTTCTCAAGTTTATGCCACTCACAATTACTCCGAATGAGTTGAAACTGTCACTAGTGACACCAATGATCAAGATAATGTTGGAGAAAAGCCAAGAGACGACCAGACCAGTACGGAAAGATTTGTACGAATCCTCCACATCTTTCTTCTCAATGTCCTCTGCTTCCTTGAATGGAGCCAATGCTCGTCGCACAGTCTGTTCAAATTGGCTGTCTATATCCTCTTGATCCTTTTCAATTTCTTCAATAACAGCTTCATTCTTTTCGCCCTTGGTGATGTTGGCAGACGGAAGAGCTTCGGCTTTGTCTGAACCCTTGGTACCCCACGAGACGTCATGCCAGTTGTTGAAAGCGTACACCATCAAAATGTTGATGTATGTTGACATGAGCAACATGTAGTAAGGGAAGGAATGGAACATGTGCCAAGGATCGAGGTAAAGGAAGGACGCAATGAAGTAAAGACCGTAGATGGTAACCAAAGCAATGATAATGACACCTGCGGCACCGGATCCAAAGAAGAAACTGCGAATAAAGTCCTCTCCAGAATCGAAATTGAGCTGATCTTGAATTGGAGTGTCGAACGCACGTGCAACCAGGAAAGCCGAGAGAACCAGAATATAACCTTGAACCACGGCAAAAACAATGAAGGAGGCGATATACGTGAACTTGGAGCCCTTGGGTCGGTTACCCAGAGCAAGAATAAATTGCAAGACCACGAATGCCAGGTAGATGTATTTCAGGAGCGTATTAATGATCGGTGTGGCGATGTCACCAAAGGGCCAGCCATGGTGCTCAGAAGAGTTTGATGAAGCGATAATAGGCTTGCCGACGAGGTCCATGATGACACTGGTGGTGAGGTAGTAAGAAGCCAAAGAAAACCAACTGAAGATAAGATTGAGGAAGTTGTAAATGAGCTGAACGTGAAAGAAGAACATGCGGATGATGTTGTGGCCACTCTTGTACATACGACCAAAGTGCATTAGAGAGTACAGGGACGCAGCGAATGAACCGTTAAGCCATCTTCGACGTTGGCTAATGAATTCAGCCGCGCCTTCGGGCACATCAGTTTCACCTTTGGCGGCCTTGATATAAGTCAAGTGCCATTTCTGGCCGGCTTTGGCAACAAGCTCGAAACAAAGAATTCGATCCTCAGCCAAGAACATATTCTTCTTGAAGATGTTCATTCCATCGATACCCTTCTTACCCAAAATCTTGGAAAGGGTGTGGTCACCGTGGAAGTACTGCTCAAGAGGACGTCCCATGATAGCCCTGAAGCGGTAGGCCGAGAACGCACCAGGCAACACACTGACATAACCGAAAGAGCTCTCAAGTGGTTTGTCGAGAATGTTGGAGATCTTGTATTCGAAGTTCTGGATCGCAACTAGAGGGTTGAATAACTTCCTACCGCCCTTGCCCAACATGGCGTGGATCTCACCACAAGCGCCACCAAGATCCTTGTCGTTGTAGAACCCTTCCCAGAGAGCCAGAAGGGACCTCGGGCTGGGCTTAGTTCCCGCATCAAGGAGAATTGTGACCTCGGGGTTCAGGATTCGGCCAAAAGCGTTAAAGAGCCAACGGTGGGAGTTGATCTTCTTCGTGTTCTTTTGCTTCAGGCAGAAAATAAATTGCACAGGCGGCAAGTTTTGAGGGCTATCACCAGTTGGCCGAATGAGTTGCTGGTTTGGAGTCACAGAAAGCTGACTAGTGTACTCGAAAATGTGTGCCACAGTCTCCTTGCCGTCAACATCCTTCTTGACGACACCATCCTGGTAGATACCAACAGTGGCTAGCAGATCCAAAGTATTTTTGTCGGCTTTGTCGATACCGTCAAAGACGAGGCAAACCACAATCTTTTGCCAGGCCGGACCACCCTTGTTCCAGAATGTAGATTTTTTAAGATTCACAATGTCTCGAATATTTTGCATGACACCGTGCAGAGTTCTGGCAAGGAGAACCTTGTCTTCGTTGTAATAGGTGATGGCAATTAACAATTCGGTGTGACGGTTGTACATTCGAGGTCGCAAATCGTAACCATTCTTCAGTGTGAAGTCATTGGGATCACAAGTAGCTGCCGTGTATCGCATCTTCATAAACTCTTCGTTGCCACCCTCGACATCGCGGTAGAGGGGCTGTACAGCATTTTTGATGGCACTCGGAACGGGATAGTCGATACTCAAGACGGAACCCTGAACAAGCTTGACTTTTCTGGTGTTGAAACGCTTGAGACCACCGCCGGCCATGGTAGGCTGCTGCTGTCTCTGCAACCAGCTGTCATCGTCGTCGTCGTGGAGAGTAGAAGCCGGGCGAGGAAAGTCGTATCCTGCACCCTGGCCATACTGACCATATGCGGGCTCGCCGCCAAAACCCAATCCAGTAGTGGGTGTTGTGCTTGCTCCCGGAGCATATGATTCCGTAAGACTGTACGCAGAGACGGGGCGGTCAGGAGGAGTGCCGGCGCCAAGTCGATCATGCTCGTATCCGAGAGCTGGAGGATCATTCAATAAATATCGACCTGCTTCCTCTTCTTGATCTTGGGCGGGTAGGTGGTACTGAAAAAGAAGCTATTAGGACAGGAACCACAAGGTACACCGATCGGAGGTTGAAATACTCACGCTGCTGCCAGCAGGAAGATCCTGTAACGGGTGTCCCCCGCCATGTCCCTGGCCTCCACCTGGGCCGTTGTAAGCCATGATGATAACTCTGTTGCTTCCGAGATTGCTTCAGTCGTGGCGGTATTACTAAACTATGATGATGCAAACCGCTTGTCGAGAGGTAGATCGTGGGTTCGTTGTCAGTTACCACGGCGCCGCAGGAGAGATACTACCCAAGAAAAGGATTTCGTCAGAAACCTAATGATGAGCTAGGTAGCTTCGTTTGTTTGCAGAGAGCAACCCGACCGCTGTGGCTTGTTAAATGAGGCACCAGCCTCTGGTAAATGTCTATAGTTGGTGGGAAGATGGGGAGGAGAGGCTGCTGATGAAGTTGGTGGGTTGCAAAAGCTAATAAGGGGACAAAAAAGACTTCTTGCAAACGACTCAGGAGGTTTCCTGGCTGTGCGGTCCCCAGAATCCCGTCTTGGACAGTACGAGGAATTCCATACAGTGCCTGCTAACGTGCTGGCATTGGCCGGCTCCAGCCACTGGCAGTGGGTGGCCCAGAATAGGGGACTAGCGCTAGGGGGAGCTGAGCCACCTCACCTCTCAAAGAAACGTTCCAGCTGCGTGGCCTTATTGGGGAAAGGGAAAAAAATCCTACGGGTACTTTCAGCCTTAGTCTGGCTCGGCAGGGGCTACATGTACCGGCTTTGGAGCCTTTTTTTTTTTTGTGACCCTGCTCTCTCTCATGAAGGAACAAGGACTGCTGTTTCACCCACCTACAGGTGCATTTCGTCTGTAGCACCTTCAGAAACAAATCACAGTCATCACGATGACCCACTATACATGAACTTGACTGCCATGCGTGAGAATCTTCCAACACTCTATTTTACCATATATCATAGCCCTCCCCCACGATTCCCTATACCGACCCGATAGGTCCATGCTATAGATAGCACCATTGTGCGAGACGAACTGTGCTAATCAGATGGACAGCGGTTGGCCTCGTAGATTTTTACCGAGATCAGGCGGAGAGTCCCAGGCGTCGCATGTGCGTGTGTAGACAAGGCGGAAACTGCCTGAATGGATGCTGACATGCAATAGATCCTAGTAGACCAGCGGCTGACCCGCGTTCGTTACACTGGGCCACCGGAGAACAAGGCACAGTTGCGGACACTGTACGCTTAGTTCCTCCCGCGAGGAGAGATTTTAGGTGAGCTTTCGTCCTCTTTCTGGCCATCACTGCAACTTGGTGTGTGTGGCTTTTTTTGGCCGCCATCTGCCGCCTCGTAAGCACATTCCTAGGGCATCGTGGCAGTGTGGCTATTGTTGGGCATTGCATGGCGGTGCTAGGGAGAGGAAGGGGGGGGAAAAGGTTGCAGAAAGCAACCAAAGCCGTTTTCTTCCCGACCTTGCAGAGGTAACATGAACAACCAAGGGAGCCTAGCAATGCCCAGGTGCCTTTCCGGAGATGTAGTGAAGAGCCCAAAAATAGAAAGTCAGACGAAGCAAGGGCCAATGGAGCAGAGGCAAATGGTACTTGAGAAATCGGGAGGCAGCCTCACGACTAGACGGTTGTGGGAGGCGGTGCTGTGGCTTCCAATCACTAGCCCTGGCTCTTTGGGGGGGCAATTTGACAAGTACAGGCGTACTAGGTCTTATTGGAGATTTGGCCGCCTGTTAACATGTTTCACACATATGTATAGTAGAAGTCTCGTTTTCACCATTCTCCTATTACAAGCTTACCTTACCACTATGTACTAGGTAGGCATTAATCGGGGCTTTGCTTTGGACAGGCTTCGATGCATTCTCGTCAAAGGCATGTATGGAGTACAAGTGCCGTGCAATAAGGTGCATTCCGCAAAAAACTTTGCGCATAAACTTTGCCGCGCGTGTATTTTGGAACAGCTGTGTATGTACGGAGTGTATCAATGTCATTGACCTCTTGGCTCAGAAAGTCAACGTCTGACTTTTACTGACTGTTCCCTGTTTCCCGATTGTATCCTGCGATTTCTCTTGATCCAGCCATGTCAGCCCAGCCCAGCCCAGCCCATACAATTTTACATTAAAATACTGGTTAGACTCGCTAGAATAGGTGCTCCATCGCACATGCATGTACCATACACGTCGTTCGTTGGGCACATTAGTATTATGAGAGAGACCCCTTCTCATTTTCACTTCGTATAGCAAATGGCTCGCACTTATTCATCTTTTGTGCAGGTCTTTCTCGTATAACACTTCACTGGCTGGTGGCCAATTTATTAGCGGCTGGCCTCTGATAAGTCGGGCGGTACGTACCCAACGCTAGGCCATACACGGGAAGGGGTCCCACAAAGGGATCGAGATGAAATTTCCCACTCCTCGGTCAACTTTTCTTGTTCTCCTATTGTAGGGAGTACAGAGTACGTGTCAGGTAAAGAGCGGTCCTCACGACGACCCTCACTCTCGCGCGCTTGCGTATGTGATCATCGCCTTCTGATTCTGCACAAGACCTCTGCGAGAATTCTCTACCTTAGACGCCTTTTGCCGCACGTTGTGGTCAGGGATCTTCGTTCGACCCAAAGAAGCCTGCCCTTACCCCCAGAGTCTTGGCTGGTGGTCACTGTCACTGTCACTGTCACTGCCACCGTCAACGTCAACATCACGCATCTCACCTCGCTCATCCAATACCATCTCCTCTCATCCGCCCTCATCATGGCAGACAAGAAGAATGACGATTATGCCATCCCCATGCCTCGAGAGGGCGAGGGCCTCAAGGTCGAGACCGCCTTCTCGCGCTCGTCTTCACCTCTCCAAGCATCAACGTCCAAGATTGGTGGCGTGGACATTTCAAAGATTGACAACAGCCCTGGGGCCTCCGTCTTGGCCTACTGTCTGTCGTCAATTAGTATGACTGTCGTCAACAAATATGTTGTTTCTGGCTCTTCTTGGAACATGAACTTTCTCTACCTAGCCATTCAGGTAAATCCTTCGTATTGTCGTCAACTCACTCATGTACGATTGTCTAATGTTGGCCTTAGTCTATCGTTTGCGTAACTGCCATCCAAGTATGCAAGCAAAGTGGTGTAATCACCGGCCTTTCCCCCTTTGACACAGAAAAGGGGAAAAGATGTGAGTTTTTCTTGTCAATGTTCTGCGAAGTCTGATACAGACGTTAACCATTTCCAGGGTTCCCTATTTCATGTCTCCTGGTTGGCGTCATTTATACTGGTGCCAAGGCTCTTCAGTATCTGTCAGTGCCTGTCTATACCATATTTAAGAACTTGACAATTATTGTCATTGCTTATGGAGAGGTGCTTTGGTTTGGTGGCAATGTTAGCCCACTTGTCCTTCTTTCCTTTGGTTTGATGGTCTTCAGCTCTGTCATTGCCGCCTGGGCTGATACTGACGCTGCTGGTAAATCGAGCAAGGCGTCAGCTGCTCTCTCAACTCTATATGTGGGCTATACCTGGATGGGCCTGAACGTTTTCTGTCAGGCTTCGTTCGTGCTTGGTATGCGTAAGGTTATCAAGAAGATGAATTTCAAAGATTGGGATAGTGAGTAACTCCTCATGATTTCGGTCTTAGAGGCTTGGCGCATATTGACCCCTTTTCCAGCTATGTTCTATAACAACTTTTTGACCATTCCTGTCCTCGTTGCTGGCTCTCTCTTGACCGAGGATTGGTCCAGCGAAAATTTATCGCGCAACTTCCCCGTTGAGACGCGCAACACCCTCATTATTGGCACGATTTACTCGGGTCTCTGCGCCATCTTCATCTCATACTCCTCGGCCTGGTGTATCCGAGTTACCTCGTCAACGACGTATTCTATGGTTGGAGCATTGAACAAGCTTCCTCTTGCCCTCAGCGGTCTGGTCTTCTTCGATGCCCCCGTCACTTTCGGCAGCGTTTCCGCCATCATGGTCGGCTTCGTTAGTGGTCTTGTGTATGCCTGGGGTAAGATTCGCCAGACAGAGAAGTCCAAGATGTCTCTGCCTACGACAAACAAGCAAGTCATGAGTGCCAGTTCCCAGAGCAGCAACGACGCGTCAAACGCTTAATCACGGCATCTATTTATTGATTGGCTAAGTAATGGAATGGGTTTGACGGTCATTGGCCCATCGGCGTCATGTCGGGATGCAATAGACTCTTTACGAATGTACTCTAGATTATAAACAACGTGCGACGATATTAGGATCCGAATCAATTATGCATCATGCGGCTTGAGATATTGGAGGGGATGATGACATGCGCCATCTATGAGGATGATTGAGGGTATGTGTTTTTCTGTCTGTATTCGTACTTTAATGCAATAAACACATAAATGTCAGTAAAATGTCCTTTGGTCAAGTGAGAAGCTTGGAGTTGCATTGGAAGGTGACATTTTCACTTTGCCAAGACGACTGGCGTGGGTATATTTAGCTCCATTTCACATGGTTCATGCCAGAAGATGGTTAGGCCAATTAAATGTCCAATTGAGATTCTTGCCTGAATGAGGATTATAACGGTGAAACTACAAGTCGGAACACCATAGATTTTCTCTCATGAAACACACATATCCGGTTGCAAACCCGGGGCACTTGTTCCAGAACAAACGATCGGCATGATTTGTTGGCTTTGATGGCGATGCTGAACAATGCCCACCGTCTTAGCAATTCGGAACAACAAGAGTCGCCGTGCCTCGTATTGGCCCATGCACACCATGCTATGAGGGATACATAGATTGCGTGCGATGCGATGCGAGAGAGGGAAGAAAAAAATTCCACTCCAGCGTTTTTATTGCTCGGCCAGTCACACGTGCAGGGGATGATGCGTTTCCCCTTTCTCGGCGAGAGAGAAAGCTGGGAGAGTTCATTTACTGGGTACACACAGTCTGGGTAGGGGACAGGGAGCAGCATGGTTTGCTCGCGGTCGTAAATTAACAATTTGCTGGGATGCTGATTAACCGTTGCAAGTTCTCTCTGGTCATGGATGTGGTGTTCTGGTGTCCAGGATTGCCAAGACTGTGGAAAGCCAAAGGGGGGCAAAAGCAACAGAGAGTACAATGTTTGTTATTTTATTTGCATCGTCCAATGAGTTTAAAATGTTGGGCTGGACTGGAACAGAGCACTCTTCTCGCAAATTACCACTTTTAGTTTGGTGTTTTGGTGGCACGAACGGGGAGCAGCACCTCATTGTCCGTGGCCCGCCCGCGAAACAACCGCGTCGATAGCGCAAATGCTTCGCGTTAGCAGATGGAGGAGATGATCAGCATAGATGTCTACTCCAACTAATATGGGGTGGCTTTTGTAAAGAAAGAAAGGGAAAAAAACCCATAACCAGTTATCGATGGATAGAAAGCAGGGGAAATACTCGGGACACAGGCGGCGGTGATTTTCTTTGACCTCGAAGATGACACCGTCAGCGCCTTGCCAGCGATTATTTAATTTGCTTGCCGTGCCAACCCTACGGAGTAGGTCAATTAATTTAATAAATTTGGTCTTTTTTTCCAGGATTCGTTTTACATCCCAGTAACGCCCTTCTCTTCTTCACTTGTGTGGTGATGCTTGGCACCTCCATCGAATCCTGATGCACGCCGGGCCAGCCACAGAACCCACCTGGTGCAGAGAACATGTGGGCTGGCGCGCCATGGTGCGGAGTCTCCTACCGTATGAGACACAGTGTCCGGATAATCCTCTTGGACGCTGAACTGGCCCCGCTGAGGGCATACCTATGTGGCCATTTAGCACTGTCATCGAGCCCTGCCAGCATGGAGTTGGCCCTGTCTCGGTGGACCGACAACACTGGAGCTGCCCTGGAAAGATCCCCCTGCCAAGATCAGTCGCTCGGAATACGCACTGTGCTGCGTGCTCGTTGTTCTAATGATCACAGGCGCTAGGCCCAGGCAAGGTCTAGTGCCACCACTTGCCCCTGGCGCCGTCGCCATTTTTCTTGCAGCGTAAGGGTTCTTTGCAGGCAGAGGCTCGAGAAGCTAAGGTCGTGGTCGTTGGTAAAGCCGCCCGCCCGCCCAACGCGCGGCGCCATTCCTCAGGTTTTGCTTCTGCTCAAACCTCCGCCGCACCCCCCGTTTCTGTTGCTGCACCTCACTGCATCCTTCTGTCGACATCACTCTTCCCACGTCCGTCTACCGAGAGCATCGCAAACACTCCATCTCAACAATCCATTCGTTTCGATTTATCGCCGGGTTCGATGATGTCCTTCACTTCGTTGGTGATCTGACATATTCTTATACGCTCTCTTTTTTTTCTACTTCCCTCTTTCTTCCTTGGATATTTCATTTGCCGCTGCCGGGGCTTGTTTGAGCTAGACTCACCCTCCACTCCTTTCTTTTCCGATTTTCTACTGTTCGCAATCTACAATCACGACAAACCCGTTTCGCCGCAGTCAAAGTCTACCGTCGCTACCTTTATCAGATCTTGAATATCATATATCATAAAGCCTAGAAGGCTCGAAGGAATCACGTTTACGGCCATCGTTGGTCGCTCAATATCATTACCCCGACAACTCGCGACCGGTTACGATCACCCACTTGCTGTACCATCGCCAAACAGCCAACTTGCAAATCAGCGTCATCCGATCAGCCACTTGTCATCTCTTCATAAATATATCTTTAAAAGGCAACATCTAAAATGGAGGAAACACGGTTCCTCGTCGCCAGGGACCTGACAGAATTGCATGAAGGTAAGCGTCCTACGCCCCAGCATTCCGTCCCTCTTAAATCCATCGCTAACATGAATTTCTAGCAATGAGACTAGTCCGCCGGGCCGGCAGCTGCGTCAAGTGTGACGACCAATCCAAACTTCAGTGCCCTTCATGCTCATCCGGTGAGAGTTGTCAGTTTACTGTTCCTGTCGATTGCACCCAATGTCCCAAGTCGGTATGCATGCCAGACGACACGCCATCGAGTACCAGTGAAAGCGGAAGTGGCGGAGGAGGTGGTGGTGGTGGTGGAAACGGCCCTAGTGCAGGTCCCATTGCCGGTGGTGTTATCGGTGGCATTGCTGCCATCGCCATCATCACCTACTTGGTTTGGAGATTTGTGATCAAGCCCAAGAGGCGGCAGACTCATTCCGTCTATGGAGCCGAGGAAAACACTACTCAAAGCGCCGAAAAGGATGGTCACCAAGGAGTCAACCGTCGCGGATCTACTCACACAGTCCACTCTATTGCGTCTACCGTCCTGACCCGCGCTTCCAACATCATTCAAATCGCCTATATTCCCGGCGTTACCAACCGAGCCACACCTACCTCGCCGGATGTGCTTGTACCACCCGTTCCGCCAATTCCCATGCACCACACCGAAGGCAACCGTGAATCTGGGCATGAGGATTCTCATTTCTTTGTTCCTGGCAATCTTCGCGACTCCACCTACTCTGGTATCTCGGGCTATTCTGACAGGACGTCGTATGCCCGGTCGTTTGCTCCTCGCTCTAGTATTGCGTCTACCATATATGGCAAGCAGGCCCAGGTTCTAGCTCCTGCACAAACCGGTATGCGAGCCAAGCCCACGATGGTGAGCGTCAAGTCCGGCTCGAACAACAGTAGTCCAAACAACACTCCTCCGGTTCCCAGCATCGATTTTGGAAAGTTCAGCGACAACCATCTACGACCTCAGAGTCAAGCCAGCAACTTCAGTGTCGGTTCAACATTCCTCAACAATGCAAATACTGCGACTCCAGCCCGCGCTCAAGTTGTCAAGGTTGGAGGGTCTGGCCTCAGGATGGTTGAGATCGCGTCAAAGCCCGAGGCAAACTCATCAACAACTACGTTGGGTGCAAAGGGTGGTGAAGCGTCTCAGCCTGAATCTCCTCTATTTGACCAGGGACCATTCTCTGATCCACCTGTCAAGGGTAGCCCAATCATTTCAGTTGTGCCACCAAGTCTAAGTATCGTCGAGGAGGTCGATAGCAGCAGTAGTGGATCTTCAAAAGCTTCCATACCTCGAGAGCGGGGACCCAGTCCCTTTGGGGACGAGCACGCAACCAAGGACTAATCTGACTTGCAAGGTTTGCTATATATGTGCCGCTCTCAGAAAGGGTCGATGATCTACGTCTTTTGTTACATGACTGACAACTTCGGTTTATATGATTTGGGGTTTGTTTTCTTCAGCGACGAGAGGATATTATTATTCATGGGCTATGGCGTCTTTTTTTTGCGGGACAGAATTCTAGGGCCTTGGAACGACAGTTGGCGGCTTATTTGTTAGTAGCAACAGTGTTGATATCTGTATGCTCAATTTTTCTGATCATTTTGAATAGACATGATTGACTTTCTATATTTGGTTATATTCATTACTCCACCATCGGTGATGGACTGGAGGAGGTACATTTTCACGAGTGCTTGACTCGGCATATTGGAACACTCTTTTCGAATCAGTGTAGGCAAATGCATAATAGAATTCGTATAGTGTGCTATTGTCGCCGCAGTTGTCTGCCCCCGGGTATTATTTGATCCCGGTTGAGCCCCCCCGTCTTGAACAAGTCTCCCGCAAGCTAGGTTCTCGCAGTGCAGTACCTCGTATCATTTGATGAGCGTGAAGTTTTTCGATTCTCTATGATAGATGGTATCGGACGATTGTAGTTTTCGATTAGCGACCTACCCTAAGCCCAGTCGTCTCCGTCGGAAAAGTATAATTCTCAGGCAACTACAAATCACGACCCTAGTTACAAGTGTCGGAATTCATATGCTCGGGTAGTTAATAAAAAGGTATTGCTATTGTTTTAGTAATGGGTTGTGATTTCGCAAAGCCATCGAGTTGGGTAGGTGATGAAAGCATGAAGTTCTAGGTTGATATGGACGGCAGAATTTCGTATTAACGAATATCTTTTATATTGTATATGGAGAATATTATTGTCTGCTTAGAAAATATTTAATAAACCAAGCGTATTTTGCAGAATAACTAAATTTTAAGAGCATAATAGAGTGATATCATACTACGGTACTCTTATTCAAACGATGATTATGGGTTGTGATGTTCTGCCAGGCTACGGAGTACTCGTTTCTGGATTATTGTTTCCCCGACGGCTGAGAATGCGCAAGGGCAACGGCGTGGCAAGGCTATGGGGGGGGGGGGAGGGGCACACAAATGTGTATGCAGCAGACAACTAGGCATTTTCGAGCCCACAAACAAATTGAATTGTAGGCGAGAGCGCATACCTGGTATTAATTGCCTCGTCGGTTTGTGGCACTGAGTCATGATTGATTGAATCATCTCAATCTTTGCTAAAGTAATATGAAGGATCTATTATATAGACTAACCGCATTGAGATATATAAGATCAACCCCCCAAGAATCCTCATCCTTCCCATCCCATCCCATCCCATCCCATCATCGTCTGAATAAAATATGACTCTGCGGCCTTGTTGTTTATTACCTACCTCCCAAGGCTATTACGGCGGGGTTCTTTTTGGGGTTTTCGGTGATGCTATGGATGCTTCAAAACAGAATGCTGACCGCATCGTGCACGAACGGTAAAAGGACGTACATACAGGACGGGCGTGCCTGGCATGTAGCGCCGTTGCACAGAGTTTATTAGTGAGGTGCCGTTTTCAGGGCAATGCATGGCTTTAGCGTCGACCACTGTTCTAGCGATGCTGGATAGCCAGTAGCCCCCCAGGGCTGGTAACAAATGAAACGAATACAGTGAGTAATTCCAGGGACTGAGTAGAGAGGCTACCTAGGAAACCACTGGTTATGGCACCATTGGCAGCAGGCAGGCAATCAGTTAATCATGTCATGTAGGAACCATCAAAGAGACCAATTGGCGGTATTTCATATTCATCTTGGCACGCAAGCTCATAATGGGCATCCATCTCTTCATGGTCCCCCAGTTTGACAGAATACTTTGTGGAGGAGGAGACCAGCGCAGCGAATTGAATTCTCACACTTCACTCTCCCCCCCCCCCCCCACTGACCCAGAGCGGGATGTGATCCATGTGTGTA
Source organism: Sphaerostilbella broomeana (assembly GCA_930272545.1). Classification (NCBI taxonomy): domain Eukaryota; kingdom Fungi; phylum Ascomycota; class Sordariomycetes; order Hypocreales; family Hypocreaceae; genus Sphaerostilbella; species Sphaerostilbella broomeana. The sequence continues at coordinate 143,426 of CAKNET010000038.1, forward strand.
TGTACTGCACTGTATGTAAGATGATGCCCATTCGGTACAGTAAGCCCACAGCGCGGATACGCAGAATGCACGTCTACACAACGTAAGGCTTGGTCTGCTTGGCTGGCCTCTGCCCAAGCTGCCTTAGTTGGCATGTTAACACAGCGCGTCGCAATTAGTGATAGCTGTTACTCATCGCACTGACTGTACGTCCCGCCGTCGTTCGTCGCCCATGGTGAGCGAGCCGGGGGCGTTGACATGTGGGACACAGCTCAGGCGCCGCCTAAAGGAAAAAAAACCACCACCACCACCGAAATCGGTGAAGTGCCATGCTTGAGACCCCTTCTCATCTGCTCCCCCACCCCTCCTCAAAACTCCGGTCATTTGTTGCTCATCTGTCTCCAAAAGTTTACTTTCTTTTCCTCTTCTTCCCTTTCTCTTAACAAATCCTCCTCCTCCTCCCTTCTCCCCTCGCAGTCTCATCCCGTTTATCCCCCTTCCCAGCCAAATCTTCACCTCCGTGTCATTTGCAATGGCTTCAAGAGGTTTCTCCAAGACCCTGCGCGCGCCAATTGCCCGCCAATTGGTTGCTCCCCGCGTTGCCCAGCGCTCCTACATCGCTGCTGCCCGGACTGCTACTCGCGCTGCTCTGGCCGCCCGTCCTGCCGTTACCGGTGTTGCGCAGCAGCAGGTTCGTGGTGTCAAGACCATTGACTTTGCTGGCACCAAGGAGGATGTCTATGGTACGTCTGGTTTCCCACAATGCCACTGATTGCATGAACCCTCTCCTCTTTGCGCTGGGTGCTGACTTTCTGTGCTCACAGAGCGAGCCGACTGGCCCCAGGAGAAGCTCCTGGTGAGTGACTACAACTAGTGGGAAGGCCTTGGGCACGCAAAAGACCTCTTTTTTCGTGACTCAATGGCCTCTTCCCCCCCCTGCAATATCACACCCCACCGGGTGACTGACCAATATCTACAGGAGTACTTCAAGAACGACACCCTCGCCCTGATCGGCTACGGCTCACAGGGCCACGGCCAAGGTCTTAACCTCCGTGACAATGGCCTCAACGTCATTATCGGTGTCCGAAAGGATGGCAAGTCCTGGAAGGATGCTATCCAGGATGGCTGGGTTCCCGGCAAGAACCTCTTCGAGGTCGACGACGCCATTACCCGCGGTACCGTCATCATGAACCTTCTCAGTGATGCCGCCCAGTCTGAGACTTGGCCTGCCATCAAGCCTCAGCTGACTGAGGGCAAGGTATGTACTGGCCCATAATTGGGTTTTAGAACTCCGGGGGAAATGAGTAGTCATTCTCCGCGGCTTTACAAAAAGAGAATTTGCTGCTGACAGCTTGGATTTTACAATAGACTCTATACTTCTCTCACGGCTTCTCTCCCGTTTTCAAGGACCTCACCAAGGTCGATGTTCCCAAGAACATTGACGTCATCCTTTGCGCTCCCAAGGGCTCTGGCCGAACTGTTCGTTCCCTCTTCCGTGAGGGCCGTGGTATCAACTCCTCTTTCGCCGTCTACCAGGACGTCACTGGCAAGGCCCAGGAGAAGGCTGTTGCCCTTGGTGTCGCCATTGGCTCTGGCTACCTCTACAAGACCACCTTTGAGAAGGAGGTCTACTCTGACCTGTACGGTGAGCGCGGTTGCTTGATGGGCGGTATCCACGGTATGTTCCTCGCCCAGTACGAGGTCCTCCGTGAGCGTGGCCACAGCCCCAGCGAGGCTTTCAACGAGACTGTCGAGGAGGCCACCCAGAGTCTGTACCCCCTCATTGGCGCCAACGGCATGGACTGGATGTTCGAGGCCTGCTCCACCACTGCCCGCCGTGGTGCCATTGACTGGACCCCCAAGTTCAAGGACGCCCTGAAGCCCGTCTTCAACAGCCTATACGACAGTGTCAAGGATGGTTCCGAGACCCAGCGATCCCTCGACTACAACAGCCAGGCGGACTACCGTCAGCGATATGAGGCCGAGATGGAGGAGATCCGAAACCTCGAGATCTGGAGGGCTGGCAAGGCTGTTCGGTGAGTTTCTAACATTTCTGCATTTTATCATATCCATCACCACTCCCTTCCCCCCATGTCTTCGGGTCATTCTTTTCCCAGCTAACACATGTTCCTTTTGCAGTTCTCTTCGACCCGAGAACCAGAAATAAGCGGAGTCAACCTGCGGATTTGTGGGGTGAGGAGGTGTTTTGTGTGGAGAATTGGGGTAAATGAACAACAATTTTTTTTTCCTTTTTATTTACATCTAGATTCTCGGCTGGGATCTTGGGATCTAGATAGGCGAGGCATGTCTTGGTTATGACAAAAAAAAGTTAGGGCTGCGAGATACCTCAATGGAAACAAATGATTTCAACTATTATGGAGTTTTTTTCTTTTTTTCCTTGAAAACTAGGTAGCTACCACGCAGTTAATCCTGGGGGAGCTAGTTGGTACCTTAGCTGTCATGTGTGAGTGAGTGACTGTGCTTGGATCAAGGCTACCTAGTAAGCTAAGAAGAAGCAAGTAGGCTCCGGCTTCGGCTTCGGTGACTTTTGCGCCCGACCAATGTACCTTCCACCTCCGAGTCACTCGTAAAGAAGTCTTGGCCGGTTCAAGAGCTTGGCATGTAAAATCCTCGGCAGCTTCGCAGCTGCATCTGTACGAAAAAGCTTGGAACAGGGATTGCAGCGTGTGTCAGCCGCCGAATGATGCTGCACTATGTATAGTATAGTATGGTATGGCATGGTATGGCATGCACATGTGTAATGAAAGCTATTGATTGGCCTGTATATACTCGTAGATGAGTGAGTTGTTGGGTTTAATGAGGGCTAGTCCGTCTATCGTTGTTAAGAGTTTTAAGTGAGGGATAGAACAGTAGTTTAATGGGATTGAGGTACGGAGCTACCATGATTATAATAGAGGTATGCTTCTTGTGCCTTTTTAAAATTGAGGTATCTTAATAGAGAGAAGATGGTGGCGGTAGATTTGTTCTTAAGATACAGGTATGTAGTTGTGAGTGAGTGAGTGAGAGTGAGAGAGAGTGTGTGTGTGTATGTGTGTGTGTGCGTTCCGCCACACTGGGACGATTCTGCAACATTTAATGCTAATAATAAAAAATGTCGATTAAACAAGACAACATCAAAAACATCAACAACAACCGCCATGTTGCAAGATTTTACTAATCCCGCTACATTTACATAAAATCTCCATCAAGTTTCAGATCGGCGTGTGCGTTTCTGCCCATCGGCGACTTTTCCGGCTAATGCCCCGAAACAAGCTTTTCCGTGACGTGTCGTCGTCGTCGGCGGTCGTTCAACCCACAAGTAAATACCCCGAAAAAAGGAGAGAAGAGAGGAAACAAAGGATTTTCCCTCTTTCTTTTGAACTGTCAAACAACCAACTTTTTCATGATCATGATTATGATTATGATTACTGTTGCAGAAGGGTTGTTTACGTAGTTGCTGACTATGTATTGTGTAATGATGATAATTATGACATACTGCTCCTCCGTACATGGGAGAGGTGTCACTGTCGGATCGGGCTGAGTGGGATAGCATGCATGGGATGGATGATGGGATGGGGATGGTATGAATGAATGGCATTGTTGTTTACGGATTGATTGGGTGCTTTTGTCTCCACGCACGTACGCAAGCAAAATCGCCCCGTGCTGTTGGGTATTGCGGTGGAAGGGCGGGAGTTATCGAAAGTTAATATAGTGGCGTCGTCGTCGTTTGTTGTTGTTGTTGTTGTTGTTGTTGCTGTTGTTATTGTTATTGTTGATAGAGGAAATGGCATTTTAATGGGTAGGTATGGATTTGTTTTAGTCACGATGATAATTCTGGGGTTGGGTTGCGGACTACCTTACCCACTCCGTAGTTTACTCCGCAAAGTACTCCGTACTAGGCGTGTAGTGTAGGTGTGTAGTGAGAAGTGCATCAAGGCTATATTAGTGCTTCTATTATTACATATCCTGCAATATGAATCTGCTTTCTTAATTCTGATATATACGCCTTTGCGGGCCTTGGTATTACACACCTACTTATACCTAGGTACCTAAGCATATTACCCCTTTGAGTGAGACTACCTGATATCTGCCCAGCCTTTAATATCGCTGTTAAAATACATACCTGAAACACACACCATATAAACCCCTATAAGTCAATGCACCTACCTAGTAAAGCACCCAAATATAACACTTGAAACCCCAATCAAGACGACTCAACTACATGCCTATACATACCTATATACCTATATAGGCAGGTAGGGAGGTAATATGCATCGTATAAGTCAACCTGCCTACCTTATCTATAGTTCTCCATATTTAGTCACCCAGCCCCATGGACTTGACAAGAAAACGCCATATCACTAGAAACAGCCATTTCCCCCAAGGCCATAACACCCAATTCAGTGCGCACACGAATTTTATAAGAAACATCCATGGATGCCCTCTAAATTGTGTGAAACCATACGAATTTAAAGACCCCCAAGCTTTTATTCAACAGCACTTGCCACCATCGCATAATCAGCCTAGATCAATAATAATAATAATAATAATAATACCACTAGTACCACTACTAATACATCCCTTTCTCCTCACTCATATTTCCTAGCTGTATCTCTTAGTCCTATACCACACTACACCCCAGTACCAAGGGTGCTCCGTCGCTCCGCCCTTCGTTCAAAACGGCCCAAGGGCTGCATTTGCCTGGTTGGCGCGCGCCACATGTTTGATGTCTGGACGGGATGATCGCCAAACCGTTGGGACTAATGGGATGGGGGAACCCAATTGCGCGGGCAGTGGCACGCCTCCTACTGTTGGAATCTAAATAAGCAGGGAGGCTTTTTGCGAGAATGTCACTGGCTAGAGAGAGATCGGCCGTGGTCATAAGAGGTCATGAGACGCCAGGAGAGACTAGAGGATAGGCAGCTTGGTAGATTTTATTTTTCTTGTCCCAACGGTCTGGGTCTGGGTCTAGGTCTGGCCTAGCCACAACCGCCCGAATGTACATACAACTCTGGGGAAGCTCCTCCAGTCAAATATCCGTCTGCGTCTCCGGCGTGTTTTCTTTCTAAGAAGCGGAGAGGGGGCTGGGGGCTACGAAGACAGAGAGGTCACTCCCAAAATAAAATGATATGGGTCTCGTTTTGTTCTCATTCAAAGAGGTCATAGTAAACTGAGAGCCCCTGGCTCTGAGCTTTTCAAATTCTTTTTCTCAACCATACCCAGCCTTCTCCAGAAACCAACTTCCTCTCATGATATGGATTAGAAAGAGAATCAACATGATGTAGTAGGAAGTAATATGAACAATAGACAGATCCAACTAGACATCGCTATCAACAGCCCCATGACATGTGCCAAGAAAAACATTGTCACTTGCTTTTTTAGTCCAAAGGTAAAAGGGGGGGGGGATGTGTGGTGTTGGAGGGGAAGATGACAAAATGACAGCGCAGGGAAAGGCTCGCCCAAGACTCCTGAAACACCAGCGGCAGATCCCTTACATGTGTTGGGGGGAATAACGCAAGAGAAAGCAAGGGTGATGATGAGTGACGGAGAGAAGGGGGAAGAAACCTCAGCGCTGACAATGGAGGTGATTGTGTCAATGTGTGAACGTGATCATGTAGTGAGTCAAGAAAAGGATGACGCCTCCCTCGCAACATTCTTTGCAAAAAAAGTGTTTGGGACGGCGGTAGTAGTGCGAATGTGAAGAAAGACCTTGCGCCGCTGCATTATGCCTCTTTTTCTGTTTGTAGGTGACCATGCGCCTTTCGCCGATTTAGAAACCAATTGATTTGAGAATTTGCGCCGAATGCTGCAATCGAGTAACGATGTTGGCAGACCTAAGGCCAAGAATAAGTAAATGAGAGTATTGGCCCTGCCTAGTGAGTCCTGGATGTGTAGTATCGTGTCCGTCATGGTCCATTGGTCTTCATGATAATGAAATAAGACCTGAAAAAAAGCCAGTCGCCGTCTTTTCATCTAAACGGCCTCTCTCCGCTCCACCTGGAGCGGTTTTGGTTGGTGACGCAGCTCATAATACGATGCATTTGGACTTGGATTTCTCGCCATCTTTGCTTCGTCGATATCGATGCGTTTCGCGCTCTCGGCCACCAACATCACCATTACCTGTCCGAGCTCTTCCACTTGCGCCAGGAGGTGGTCTGGATGCTTGCTGGCGTTGTCGGCGTAAGATCCGAACCACATCGTAGAAAGCCTTCTCCACATTGATGCAATTCTTGGCAGAGGCCTCGACGAATTCGCAGCCTAATTCTCTTGCCAGGGCGTGGCCTTCTTGTGTGGATACTTCTCGCTCTGTAACTCTGTCGCTCTTATTCCCCACAAGCATGATGGGAACAGGCAACTGTGCGTTGGCGGCCGATAAAGGCGAGCCTGGATATGACGGCGAGGATGCGACAGATTCTTTGACTCGTTGTATCTGGTGATGGAATCGCTTGATTCGAGTGAACGACGAGCGCGATGCGATGCTATAGACTAGAACAAAGCCCTCGCCATCTCTGATCCATTGATCTCGTAGCGCCGTATATTCTTCTTGGCCAGCAGTGTCGAGAACCTCGAGCATGCACGGTTGCGCATCTATGACAACCTGTTTCCTGTATGAATCCTCAATTGTCGGGTCGTACTGTGGCAAACGAAGTGTTAGTTTAGTCGCATTGAGAGACTTGAGCTCTGCCCCTCATCGTTCCCCATCAGCCGAGGGGAAGGGGCTGTCGTTGAGCAGAATAGAAAGAAAGAAAGCTTCAACACTTACAGTCTCGACAAAATGCTGTAGACACAGTTGAATGGTCAGAGCTGTCTTTCCAACACCACCATCACCCAGCACCACCAACTTGTACAGCACCATTCTGCCCGCCATTTTGGGGGGGCAGGGAAGTAGAGCAGCAGAGAGTTCAAGGGTTTTTCGCCGGCGACTTTCCTTACCCGCTAGCGGACATGCAGCAGAAAGAGAGTGAGAGGGGAATTGACAGCCAAGCGAGCGACAGAGAGGGCGTCAGACGAAGCTGTGGGAGTTTGTTGTTGATGGAGAGCCGGAACGCAGCACAGCGACAGTGCAATTCGGAAGAGGAGCTGTTCAGGGCGGTGCGGTGCAGTGTGAAATGATTCGGAGTAGTTTAGGGAGGGATGTTTGTGCCAGTCTACTAGCACAGCCCAAGGTAAGATACCCGGGCGTCCTGCGCTGGCTGGTCTTGTCTTAGGCGACGTAGAGAGAGGGCCGAGTGGGCTTTGGTGGAGAAGGGTGGGTTTGCGGGTCCGGCTCTGGGACAGCGACAGACAGAGAGACGGGGGACCAGCAAGCAACCAGTTGGTTCAAACCGGTCAAAGGAAGCGCTCAAGCCGATCTGATAGGGGCACAAGGCCAGCTATGGATTTCGTCGCAACGCAGCGCAGCAGAAGCAAAGGCCGGGACAAAGGTTCAAGTCTGGCCTGTCTGGGGAGTGATCCGTCTGAGCAGCAGATAGCTTTGTGGGAAACGATGCTAGCTGTGAGTGGTTGAACGGCTAGATCGATGGATGGGGAACGCCAGCCAACAGGAAATGCAGCCGGCGAGAAATGATCGCTTTTGGTGACGGAAAAAAAGAGGCGGCTTGTGAAAAGCGACAACCGAGGATTCAATTGATTGATTGATTGATTGATTGATTGATAGTTGGGGGAATGGATGGAATTGATCAAGCTCGACGGCGGCAACGCTGGTTCGTACAGGAAACCCTGAGGCCCAATGATCCAATGGTCCCCTATTCTTCGTTGGGCCCTGGGTTGGGCGGGAGGCTGGTCTTTCCTCGTGTGGTCTGTCTGACCCTGCGTCTGCGTCTGCTGGTATCGTATCACACTCTGTCCCTAGAGCAGGGTTTCTGCCTCTACTGTAACAACACAGAGGCTCGAGGGAGGGTCTTGAGGTCCGTCTGTCTATAGAAAGTAGGTTTGGCTGGCTGGCTGGCTGGCCTGAGGTGCTGCTCTGGTAGGCAGCAGGCAATAGGTATAGCCTTGACAACCCTACGGTCAAAGCGTCTGGGGCGGATTGCTTGTTTTTGCTGTCTGAGGTCGCAGGGGACCTTGAAGGGGAAGAGAGGTGGCGGCGGCCGAAGGGCTTATGGCAACGGGCTGCTAGTTCGTGGAGAAGGGTCAGCGGAGTAAATATAGCAACAGCGAGAACCAGACAACAGTAACAAACAAACAAAAAAATGCCTCCAACAAGTGCAATCAACCAGAGATCATGGTTGGTAAAGGGTAGATGCTAGTGGCCAATGTGCGAGAGAGACTACGGAGAGAGGGAAGAGAGAGAGAGAGAGGGAGAGAGAGGTATGAAAGGTGTGTGTGTGTACGTGGTGTAAGTTGGAGAGCTCTGGGCTACGCAAAAAAAAATTGTGCGACTCTGCGGAGTAGAAGTACTGAAGATATTGGAGGTACTTGGGGGAGATGTACATAATGGACGGGGATGGAGGGGAGCGGGCAAGGATGGCGGGGATGCTGTTGGCAGGGTTCGACTTGCAGCTGGTTAGGTCGCAGTGAGTGAGTGGGCAAAGTGGGTTGCTGAGGCCTTCTGCGCTACAGAGGGAGCTGGACGCTGGATGCTGGGTGTGCTGGGTGCTAAGTTGGATGCTGCCACAGGCGAGCTGGAGGGGTAGGTGCTCAATTGCCCGTAGAACAGCGCGCGGAGCGTTTAACATTGGGGCTTGTTAGTATGGCGTTCAGAGGGTCAAGTACCAGCTAATCGACCCTACTGAGCGGGTAAGTACCTAAGCTACCTTACTTACCTGAGGTATCCGTAGGTGGTAGCTCCAACTAACTCTATTGGGCCGCACTCAACCCCTCAACCCTGTCCCAAGACCAACCCGGAAAGAAAGAAAAAAAAAAAAAAAAAAGAGCTCGAAGCGAAAAAGAAAACCCCCGATGCCCGCAACGGAACACTAACAGCCATGCGTTCAGCCAACAGGCGGCGGAACCGACATCAATGGCCATTAACGATGGTGGCAACGGCGTCAATGCCACATCACCAAGCTAGGGCACTTGATGAGCTGTTGCAATTGACATCTCACACTGCTGGAAAGCGAGATAGATAGTCTGGCATGCCCATGCTACGTTTGGCACGGCATGTGGACACCTGTCAAGGAGAGAGAGCTTGGCCCTCCATCCTCGTAAAGGGTCCGTCGAGAGCTTCATGACATCTGACGAGCCACAGCTTGCCACCGATGCAGAGGAGAGCCATTCCACTCTGTTCACAACCACTCCGGCTCGTATACGCTGCTGTTCGATTAGGTCGTGTCTTTGCCCCCATCAGCAGTCTACTCTCAACTAACCGAGCATCAAAGCTCTCCATCCATATCGCACCAGCTGTTAAGGAGGAGTGCGTGACCTCCACTTCTCAACTCGGTCTTTGGATGGAGCCCACGGACCGTGCAACCCGCAACATGTGCAACCGACCCTAGACTGTCGATCTGCGGCACCAATCAAGCTAGTGGTCGGGACCCTGGTGGCCGACCTCTTTCTGCTCCAACCGCTGCTGCTGCTTTCAGTTCTCCTTGACTGCAGATTGAGCGCATGGAGATGCCCAATTCGCCAGTTCGAGGACACCTTGACGGCACGACACAAATGGCGTGATGGGGAATATGCGTGAATGGGCAATATCTTTGCAGAAGTTCAGTAACTGCCTGGCTACGTACCCTTCAAATCCGGCTGGTTGGTATCAGTTCATACTTGCAGCTCGCTCTCCTTAAAAAAAGTCCACACAAGCTGATAAATGACAGTTTGTCCTCCAAAATGGTCACTTGTGTCTGACTGACATCGGGTTGCCATGTGCTAGGTATATCCTATACAATCCTACCTCTTGTCATCCCAATTTAGGGGGTCGCAGATCGAACAACAAAAAGACCACATGAGAGGCTGACGAGTTGCCGCGAGCACACAAGCTGAAGATGCAGCCTCCCGTCTTGCCAACAGCTCAATATTTGCCAGCTACTAAGTCCAAGCGTGATTTGCAGGCCGGCAGATTGCTTATGCTATATTTCCTTATGCTCACATACCATATACCAAGCGGGCCAGCAGCATCCATACAGTGGGTGAGGATTCTGAGAAATGTCCCATCAATCCCTTTCTCAGTCCGTGTCTTAAGATAAGACCGCACAGGTTGAAGCAAACCGACTTCGGATTTACAGCCCTGAACCCCACCAGCAGTCATCTTATTACGCAAGATCCACCAGATCTGCCCTCTATCCCTTCCCATATTTGTGTCTACTTTTACATCTGCCGATTGTCTCTCTATCCTTCCCGGAACTAGCAACCGCTTATTATTGAACAGGTTTCATAGGTATCTATATCATCCCAAGTTGAGGAGACGACGTTCGCGGCAAGCCACGAAAAGGGGGGTGGCGTAAGTAGCCGTCGGCGCCGATATGTCGAACCAGAATTGAACATTGACAGCATTTATTAATTCTACATGCAATATAGCAGGTCGGCTCATAATCCTGCCTCTCAAGCCCAAGTCGATATTGAAATATTAGTCATAAGAGATGGAGTCGGGAATCCGCCCGTGCTATTTTGGATTCCTATGCTCGCTCCGATAACTGCATTATGCCTCTTTCTCCCTACCATGGTCCCGTATTCTCTTGGAGCTGGAGCAACGTGCCCTCATGCCTGACTAATCCCAAGCTTCTTGTGCTATTAACGTCATGAAATTCACTGCCCACATTATCAACTCGTCACCCCTCAATTTAGAGTGTGAAATAATATCGCCCTGGAGTTGGCAGGTGATCTGTCCTTGCATATAGGACGGTCTCAAATATAGTTGCCGGCCTTTTATGTGTGGGCTGGATATAGCCTTTTTGTTTGCTTGTGAATTTCAGATATGTCATTGCCCATTTATTAGCCTGAAGCCGGTTGCGAAAGCCAAATCCCAAAATTACCGCACCGACATGTGATGAGAGTTCATAATAGCATCACATCTCGTCTCGTCTCATCATTTGCTGTTTTCTCATGTTTACCAAGCTTTCGCAATAAGCGTCAAATCGCTCATTATGTACAACTCACCCATTTAGCTAGTTGAATACTGACACTAGTCCAACATGCTACCCGTATAAAGAGTCATCCCTTCAACCAATTGCTGACTCAAGTAAACATGAATTACTAACTAAGAGGAGAACATAATCTAAGTGTCATAAGCCCTTGTGCCAATGGCATTCGGGTAGTAGATACGCGTAATCCTTGCCCAGGGCTTATGTTCAGAGACATCACCCTACGGCGATAGGTCCTCCCGCTCGAGTTGATTTCGTCTTTGCCAGACCCTTTGCAGAATTAGAAATAGTCCTCTTCTTCTTGCCGAAGATGTTTGAGGTTTAATAGATCAAAGAAAAGGTTGAGTAGCAAGAAGTATCGTGTTGCATACGCTCCTGACTTTCGGTATGACATCGATCGTCTAAATCTGTAATAGGAGACTCCATAGGCACAACTCTCACTACTGATATATCGAAATTGATTGATATAAACCAGTATCTACTATATCGTGGCTCCTGGGGCCTCCAACGCCGAGGCTACCTAGTATGATATACAAAGCTTTAGTCCTTAGATCCCACAGCTAGACCATACCTCATTCATCCAAAGTTATAGGATCCACCGAGTCTGTTCTAGCTATCACTTTTGATTGAGTTGTTACTATATAACTCTAAGCAGAGATGTTTAGTCCCACAAATATCCTCCTTCATGGCGTTATCGAATTCAACATGCAGGGAGATACCGCCACTTTCACTTTCACCGTGTTGTATATACTGATTTCAAAATCCTAATAACTACCAAGGCGGCGTTTTATTTATGTGCCTTGTACCATATTACGATGCTGCTATACACCCACTTCAGACGCCGTAGTATTAGATCATCCATAGCTATATCATCGTTCATCGTTCATCGTTCATCATTCACATGTGATGAGCCTCGGAGTATCAAAGTGATATCTTAAAGGCATGTGCTCAACATACATTGTTTCCCTAATTCAATTCCGATAATCGCTGCGCAACTGTCAAAAATCCATTCTCGTCCTCTTTAACCCACAGGTCCACCCACCCCTTTGCCTCCTCGTACCTCTGCTCATCCTGTCCCCAATCCTCCTCCTGACGCCTCTCCACGTAGATGGTTCTCAGGCCACATCCCCTTGCAGCTCGTAAATCCCCCAGATGCGCAGCCACCATGGCAACTTCCCCGGGGGTGTGGCCCAGTTCGCGAGCACCGCCGAGGTAGGTCGCCGGGTTGGGCTTATACGCCTTGAAAATCTCTGCGGAGAGCAACTTGTTGAATCCAAGGCTGCCAAAGTCGTCCAAGTCACGCAGGAGGCTGATGTTCCCGTTGGATAGCGAGGCAACGGGGTAGTTCTCACGGAGTTTGGCGAGGCCCTCAGAGGAGTCTGGCCAGGGGCCAAGGCGGTGCCATACTAAACTCAACGAATCGATTTCAGAATCCGAAAAGAGGCCAGTAAGCTCCCATGCGTCTAGCAACCTAACCAAACTATCCCGGTGATGCTGGTCAATGGTAATCCATGGATCTCTCTGAGGGTCAAAGGATCGAGTAAAGACACTGTAGGAGTTACGCCACTCTTGGACGAAGCGGTCCCAGTCTTCCTTCTTAAGGCTCTCGAGGCGGGCTTTCAGATTGGGCGCCAGGTCAGGCGAAGAGAGCTTCCTGAACGTGCGGAGGGTGACTTCGTCAGTTACAGAGGTTCGCCAGTCGACGACGGTGCCGAAGACGTCGAAGAGGAGGGCCTTGACGTTGAGGAGGGGCGAGGTGGCTGATGGAGACATGGTTCCTTGGCAAGTTGGTAGATGTCCCTGAGGTTCGAGCTTTGGTTGATTCAGACGCAGATGTTTTTGTAGATTCGACTTTGTTGTGTTGTTTCCAGTTGTCGATGATCTTTTGCGATGGTAGTTGCTCGGTTATGTGAGTCACTTCTGATGATCAAATGAGGCAACTCCCGAGCAGAATAGAGTCATCGACAGATCACATGATTGGGCATTTCATCCGTTCAGCCGGAACACGGTGAATTCGAATAAACATAAAAATATGTTGAAATGGGATTCAAAGAAAACAGTGCCAAGCACTCTATCCTCCCAGACTACCTCTTATCGTATATGGATGATTGTTACGAGGTTTACAACGTCGATGTGTAGGGTAGGCACGCAAGTAACGAAATAACGTATTACCTTTACAGCCATGTCGATTCTTTTTGTTTTCTTGTTTGGTCTTAATTCGACGTGAAACGTTTCTTACCTGTCGTAGCTTGATTACACTAGCAAGTTATCGAAGTAGCAGCAGTCTCAGTAAGAACTCTATGTGAACTGTTTTGCTTACGAGTTTAGTCAAGTCATAATTCACATTTCCCATAGATCAGCAAGCCATTCAACAATTTGAGCCTTCAAGTAATCAACTCGAGAACAATAAATGACAGCTTAATTCTCACGTCTACAAAGACTAGTGGGGTCCTTGCGAAAGAGACCACCACATCCTCCACAGGCCAGTGGCCCTAGCATGGCCATAGAGCAAACTGTGGAGGCAACACGACTACTGGCGATGCGAAAGCCGGCCTGCCGACTCGTCAGTGACATACATTGATAAGAACCCCACCATTCTTGTCTATATCAGACGAATGTGATGTGCCGGCATGCAAACCAGACGCATTTGGCACATTATTTTTATGGAGTGCATGCATTCCGATACATAGTCACAGACACTGACCTAATGTCCCGATTGAGATAGCGAAGCTGAACTGCCCTAGGAACGAGTCCCTCGATATAGGCTATTTTGAAATGCCTGTGGCGCAGGGGGGAGCAATATAACCAAAACGCCTATCGATGCATTACCGTTAGGCCCACTACTGTATTCGACTGTTGGACAGTCTGGGGTCCTAACCTAGCAGGATGTTAATGGACAAGTGCGGTACAAATTGTTGGCCGTGAAGAAATGGCGCTGTGGCTGTTACTGTGGCTGTCATGGCAATGCCCCTTCAACTTCCAGAGTTGATGGCCTCGGAAAGAATATCAACTCTGCCGCCGGGGGACCAAGCAATCGTGCCGTCAACCTGAGATAGAGTAAGAGAACAGGAGAGTCGAACTGCCGTGTGTTATCACCACAAGTGGGATTAAGGCACTGGCCCGGACATCGCGCCAAAATGATTTGGCCGAAATATATGTACTATGGCAAAATAGGCTACGCAGCGTTTTGATAAGCGGCAGCCGTTTGTGCGACGGTGATGAGAGCCGCTGGTTCGTCGTGGTTAGAACGGCCACAAACACGGAGCACACGTGCAAGAACAAGAAAGCCACCATTATGCAGATGTAAGCAAGCTATTGCGTGTGGCATTAGAAATGCGGAGAACACTGGCTAGCCGAAGGACGGCGGCACCATCGGGAGTGATCCTGATGTGTCAAGACAATGCGTCCTGAAAATGCTTTTTTTCTCCCTGTTGTTCGCCTCAATGGAACACCAGCATTGAGGTGACAAAGCGACACTAAGATGCTGAATCGAACCATATTCCTTTGTTGGGGTGGGACACTAACAACCAGAGGCGGAGATACGGCGGCGGCGAAGACGGCCCGGAACGGTGGTAGCCCTTGGGTGTGGTGGCGGACAACTTCCCGTCGTTGTCGAGTGGAGGCTATTATAGCAAGTGTGGTGGCAAGTGGGTTATTCTTGTTATACTTTGCTATGTGTGGCCTTGGAGTTTGTACTATATGTAGCGATGCTCGACTTTGAGTAACTCTGCAGCTGCGGAACGAGATCATTGAATGTGTCGTCCAACCTCAACTGCCGGGGATTGGGCGAACACAGTGTTATTTCTGGATCTGCCGAGCTCTGTTAGGCATGTATTATCTGTGCTTTGTTTTGTGCTGGGCTCAGCTGGCTGCAGCAATGCGTGGTTATTCTCTACCCTGATCGTGGTATTGGACGGAGAGCTAGAGGACGCTGATCCTTTCCTGCAGTTCGTAGTCTCGGGTTGGTTTTCTGCTGGAGCCAAGGTCTCCTATCAGTCCAATAGCTTGAGAATATTGGGTGGAGGGCTCCTTCAGACTACCTACCTACTGGGAGGCGTTTTCCGACAACATGTTAGCATCAAGCATCTACTGTAACAACACGCGAGTATGTACTAAGCATGCAATGCAAATGTACGTGTATTCCTTGCGTACCTGAATCTGAGCCGGTAATCAGGGCCCCCAATTGAACCCCGGGGGATTGACTGTGTGTGATACGCCGAGACATACTCATCAGCGTCTTTTCTCTAGAGGTTTGCGATGATAGGGACGGGCGGAGGCTTCAGCTGCTCGACAGAAGCGATCACGTCGTCCTTGCCCATCTTGCACGACTTAGGTACGTACCAGCCTCCAATGTGGGGCCGAGGGCGGAGAAATGGCTAGAGCGTGGCAATTGATCATCATATTTCTTTTCTTCCATCACATATCATCATCTACAGAGTAGCGAAGAGAACGGGACTAGTAATCAAGTCGCAGGTGGTTTTTCGGAAGCGAAAAATTTCGCGTCAGTTTGCATCGATGGCTTTGCTTGAGACTACGTGAGCTGCATGGGCACGAACTATCCCCCCCCCCCCCACTGTAAGTGCCGTCCTGAGGCTAACGCAGCTTAAGCCTGGGACAAAGCTTGAAGTCTTGAACCATGCGTTCGCCCTTCTTGTCCCCATACCTTTTGGTGTAGTGACTGACGCTGAAAGTGTTTCCACGCTACGGAGTAGAAGATCTCCATTCTGCCGCCATAAGCAAAGGGGAAGATACACTAGGCTTATGGACCACAAACCTCACGGTCTTGTCTTGATATTAAGGACAGAAGAACATGGGCAATTCTCACCACAATCTAATTTGGCAACAGCCTGGAACCAGTCAGTCCCAGGATGCCTTACCCCCCAGCAGCTGGTCCACCCTGGTGGCTTTGGGCTAAGCTGCTACAGGCTAAGAGGATATCGAGGCAAAGTAAATTGCTGGGTGGCCATTACTGGTCAGTGGGGACTCTAATCCTGCGGCTTGCATGCTTTTTTTTGGGATCTCTGTGACAGGGCCGACATGCGAAAAAGAAAAGTCTCTTTCGTCGCCATGAACAGCCCGTTTTCTTTTTCTCAATCGACGCTTGCGAGCCTGGCAGCATAATAATATGTCAATGCAGTATCTAGACTCGACATCAGTTATGCCAGTGCATGGCCAGTCTAATTCTGCGTGTCCAAGCTCCACGAGGAAGCGAGCGAGGTGCCAGCCCCCGAATCACGTTGTTGTGTTGCGTTGTCGTTTACCGGCTAATAATGGGATTATGTGAATTCGGTAATGAGAAAACCTTGACCCCCCACGGCTATCACCTGTGACGGGTGAACCGATCCAATGAACGGGTGGGCATAACTCTCATCAAACTCGGAAAGTCTCCATCATGGAAATTATGCGTTGCTGTTATTTGTTGGTCCCGCCCCTGAAGACTTCAACAATTGATTAGTGCTCGCCAAGCCCGGCCCGCTTCCCAGGCTGGCATAGTGTCGGGCATTGGCTTGGATAGGCCGTTTCTGGCAATGCCCCTAATGAAATCGACGGCAACGGCCCCCGACTAATTTCCATGGGCCAGGGGAGTGAACCAACACACGTTGTTCATGAAACAGACGGGGATGACCTATGAATAACTCACTATACCAGGGATATGGGATCTACAGCGGGAGCTGTACGGAGTACGAAGTTCTAAATCCGACCTATCTCAAGAAACAGAAGAGAGAATGACCCCTAAAGGAAACGAGACAAGACACAGGAATCATCGGAGGTGTCAAAGACTTTTTTTTCTTGTTTAACGCTGAGAGAAGCCTTGATCAAGAGAAGATCGACTCCTGATGGATTAGAATCACTTGATAGTTGGTTCGTATAGCCCCGAGTTCGAGAGTATTTAATCACATCTTCGGGGTTCTCTATGAAGGATCCTTTAAGATGTGCCTTCGCTCGCCAATGTTTCGAGATTACAATCAACTAGCTCCGACGGCATGGTATCATTGTGATTCGGAGGAACGCTTTTTTACTAAGTGCTCGTGAAGCAACAGACACCCGGTATACTTCTGGTAACAAACTGGGGTATGCAAGTGTTCCTCGTGAGCTTGAAGAAGAAGGATATCCATGGCATGGGGGAGGAAAGTAGACAAGGGGATTTGGCCAAGGTGATAACCTTGCATATGTATGTGCCTTTGCCGTGCATCGTGCATCTATCTGCACAGACGGATCCCAGGTCCCATCATCATATGCCTTTGCAGCATGCTGGTATTTCAGGCGAGAACGGCAAGATCCCAGTGTACGTCCACATGGACTGTAACAGTCGATGGCCGCTGACACGTTTTTGATTAATACACTTTAATGTGCATGATCTGGTCATATTCCATCATTCGTGTAGAAGACAGCAACTCCTCTTAAGACTTTTCATCTTATTCTGAACCAATACGCGACCCTCCTTGCCATGCGGGTGGGAGCACAGAGTGGCAACGGCGCCTATGTATATACGTATAGTACGTGCGTACGTACGAGTATGTATATGATGACATTTACGGAATGTTGCATCGCCATACAAGGGAAGAGCCCCTGCCGATTGTCCTAAAACTGCAATCTACGCTGATGGTAGACATGTAGATCCGGCCTTTTTGGCTAGATTTCCAGTATCTGCCTAATCTGTGTGGCTTGGGATGTTTTAAAATATCATCAAATTGCGGGGAGGAGAGAGGGAGAGAAACAAGACACTGGTGAAGATGATGGGACCTCCCATAAAGTCGACAAATCAAACTAGCTCTCCAATCCTGCTGACTTTCAAACGCATTCGAGGACATTGTAAACAACGGATCGCCACCTGGGTGCTACAGCCAGAAAAGCGGCGCATGAAGTTGGGTCAGGTGTAATTAGAATTCAGGAGGACGCTACCGATCGGAGGCTTCTTCACCCATCATCCCCCCCAGCAGACTGCTAGCTAGGTTTTGTTAGGTACGAGGTCGAGCTGGAAAAGCGTCCAGAGGGCACTAATATCATTGGATGCTGGAGGCATCTGCGGCCCCGAGGGAGCGACCCGACAGGCTGTTTTGTGGTTGTTTTGCGTGCTGAAGGCCTGTCCTGGTCCGGGGGCCTGCTCTCAAGGCCACCAACTAATTACCTAGGTACCTATCAGCCGTGGACAGTTAGCTGCAGTAGGTACGGTTAAGGTACAAGCAGTGTGCTGAATGAGTTGTGAGAAGCTGGCAGCTAAAATGAACACGCGCTACGGCAGTAGCATTGTGGGCATGTTCTAGGCGCATTGGCCACCAGCGCGGATGCTTGAACCGGGAGAGGGGATCCCGGTCCAATGGGCTGCACATATTAAGGTACATAATCTTGACAATGGGGTGGGGGAGATAGAAGGGACGAGGGGACGCCATGCAAGAAAGTACCCGAGTGCCCAGGTACCTTATGTACTAGCATGTATAGAGGCGAGCAGGGGAAAGAAGAGCATGAAGAAAGAACGAAAGAGTAGGGAAGCAACAGGACGACGAAAACAAAAAGAGAAAGAGAAGGGGAAGAAGACATCAACCCCCCCACCCCACCTCTGTCCAATTGATCCGTTCCACTGTAAAACTACAGTCACAGTTGCTGCAACAGAGACTCAATGGATTGGCTCTCCTGCGGCGTCTGTTCGTCTCCCAGCAGTGCATTCGGTAGCCGCTAAGTGATTAAGTTAAGCAACAATTGGCCATTCTTTGTTCCTTGCTTTTTTGGGGGTTCCGTCGACTGGCGCACCAGCTTCGGCGCGCTCATGCGGCCATCTGCAGGGCCGGACCCTCTTTTTATTTTTTATTTTCTTCCTTTTTTTCAATGCTGACTGATGGCTCTGCGGCTTTACTTTTTGCAGTCGCAGTCGCAGTCGCAGTAGCAGTTGCAGTAGCATTAGCAGCAGCAGAAGAGGGCGCCGTGAGAGCAGCGCACCAGCGCCATAATCAGAAACAAAAAACTAAAAACTGCGACTTGCCAACTGTGGCTAATGAGCTCAGGGGCCCAGCCCAGCCAGCTCTCCAGCCAGCTCTCCAGCCAGCAACCAAGGACCTACCTAGGACCAAAGGCAGCACCTAGCAGCTAGCCAGCTTGCCAGCATACGCATCCAAGTCCTTGCCCCCATGCTTCCCAGCTTGCTGGATCGCCTCAAACCGGTGCCCACATGGACGAGGTTCACCCCGATCGCGCGTCAAACCAAGGACGACACGCCGCCAGGGTGGATGCGAAATAGCTACATGCAGTACATACAACCAGGGATATAATTACTTTGCCTAGTACCTCCTCCGTACCGTCATGGGGGCTGCTCACTTGTTGTTCGTCCGGGTTCCCTGTCTGCTGCTCCGCGGTTTCCCCCCCCGGCCAGTACTTCGTCATCATTTCCTGGCCGCCGGTCGTCTTCTTTCCTCTTTGTCCGTGCGGCGCGTCTGTCATACAAGTCTATCAACTCCAGCCCTTACCAGACCTCCCTTCGTTGGCAGGTTCTCCTCAAAATCCAACAAATCCCAACACCACCTCGACACATGCTCGACCAGGTGGACTGATTGATTTTACGAGACGCTGGTTATCTTGGGTGTGCGCCTCAATGGATTAACATATACTGCAGCCTGTCACTTTTCGCAGGAACCCTTGCTTTGAGATTTTTTTTTGCCTTTACTGCCTGTCTCAATGTAAGTCTGCATATCACGGAGAAGCAGGCAACGGTCTCATTTGACATCAAGTTTTCCAACGGACCTGAACTGACTCTGGATCAATAAAGTGCAGTTTTCCCTTTTACGCCAGTTACTGATCACGAATACGACGGTTCTAGCATCTTGGGTTTTATTTTTATTTTACTTTTGTTCTATCCCTTGTTTTACCATTTGACAGTTCAGCAAGACTGCGACTCGCGCCAACCGCCATCACCAGTGTTTTTACTTTACTTTGCAAGACATCGCCATCGGGACGACACCTCTGTGCCGCCCTTAGAACATACGGACGCTATCGAGCATTTGAACCAGGCAATCGTTTTTCTTTCCTTTCGCATTCGAGTGGATTCGTCATTACACTCCCACCCTCGAGAAGCGCCTCCCTTTGGAGCTGACGCTTTCTTCCGCAAACGCAGAGCAAAGCCAGCGCGTCGCAATATTTTCAGTATTCCGCATCGTCACTAACGATTTCTCACAACGCCCCGCGTCTAAACGACAGGTTGAAGATTTATCGTGTCTGTCTGCTGGATGACAGGTTCATCCTGCTACTGCTTCAGGTAAACAGTGGCTGAATTTGTTGCGTTTGAGGGAACGTTCTTTCATATATGCGTGGCGTGCTACCTGTCGTCAGAATTGACAGAAAACTTGGTGGCGTTGCGCCTGTCCCATGGTGTAAGTCGAAACCCCCTTGCTTCCGTGTGTTCAGACAGCAAACCTTCCCGCTCCCGATGTTGATTTGCCAAAACCCCAATCTCTTTGCTTTTGCGGAATGCTGACCTTCCCCTCAAGGATATTTGCCTCCTGTAAGAACCGAGGCTGGAAGGAAAGGCTGCGCGTTGGCTATCAAGCTCGAGCTGCAAGGATCGCTGCGACGCTGCAGGTTGCTCACCACCACCAACCGCTTTGTCTTAGCCCGAAACAGTAAGATCCAGCCGTGTTGAGCAGTCATCTTAGTCGAGTCTATGAACGGCATTTGAACGCATAGAAAGGCCTCATCCTCTCCATCTTTTGACTTTCAGTCTTCCACCGTGAAGATGACGGCTTGGCAGACTGACGATGAATATATCAGTGCGCAGGCCGCAATCTCATTGCCGACACCCCAAGGCACTCCATATAGGACGCCTTCCACACATTCTAAAAGCTCACGGCGGTCTGTTACCCCTCCAAGGAAGGGGGCATCGCCATCAAGAATGACAAACGGCGAAAAGGCATCCAAGCGGTCCTCCAGGGATGTGACGACAGATGAACACATCAGCATTCTGGACCCTAGACGATTTACCCCGACATTGCACGCCAATCTGGTATCCGAAATTCTTACACTGAGGAGGGACCAAGAAGAGAAGACGAAGCAGATTGAAAGTTTGGAAGCTGCGCTCCAGACAGGCCGAGAAGAACAGGAGACTTTGCAGGCAAACGTAACAACGACATCCAAGGAAGCACGTTCACTTCAGCGCCAATTGTCCCTGCTTGAAGGCGGCACGTCCTCTGCATTAAGCGAGCTTTCTCGTGAAAGAGATGAAGCTGTCGATTCTGTTTCGGATACGAGAAAGCGCTTAGAGATAGCTCAAAAGAAGATTCGAACTCAAGAGGAAGACTCCCAACGGGTCCATGACCTTTGGGCCCAGGATAAAGATGCCTGGGAAGATGAGAAACGTAAATATGAGCGCAAGCTCCATGTCGCAGAGAGCCGGTTAAAGATAGTTCTCGATGAGGTAGCAACCTATCAAACTAATCAGGCCAATGGATCAGCTCAAAATGGCCACGAGAGCGAAGGCGAGGAGAGTGGCCGAGAAAATGACGCTCTCAGTGTGAGAACGATGAGCTTAACGAATAGCGTCCGTTTCTCCATGGCAAATGGAGCTGGCTCTCTAGTCCCTAATGGCCATTCTTTGGCTGATGAGCTCAACTTTGACGACACAGATGACCAAACGACTGATGTTGAGGGTCGCGAGAGTGTTTTGTCAAGCCCTCGTCATAAGCGAACGTTCAGTCGCGATAGTGTCATGGGCAAGTTGCACCGCAGAAATCAGAGTATGGAGAGCCTTAAGCGACCAGGAAGTGTTGTTCGTGGCAGGCTGTTTATGAACCAAGCAGTCCTGGAAACTCTCGAAGGTGAAGATGAGGGCGCGGAGAAGCCATCTGAGACTGCTCCTGCACCAGCCCCGAAGGCCACCTATACAGACACTGGTATCCAATACTCTCCGCCACCCTCGCCAAAGTTGGAACCTGTTAAGCCCGTCTCACTGGAGCCCCGTACTGACAATGAGAAGACTGACAAGTTGTCTGTACTTGAAAGCTCTCCTCGGTCATCAGAGATTGAGGCTAACCAACGGAAGAAGCGAGTCAGCCTGCCTCTTACGATTGAGCCCCTTTCTCTGGCCCAGCGGATGGTTTCCTCGGCCTCTCAAACGATTGAGCTGCCACTAAGCCCTCCCAAGACTCCCAACACTCCATACCACAATTATGTGTCTACTCCTACTGAGATGGAACCACCAACCGTAACGCACGAGCTGCCCGTTATGGTCATGTCGTCTACTCAGACAGACACGCCTTCCCCAACACCAAGGGTTCTGTCTCCGCCTCCGCCACCGCTGGCGATTCCAAGCATTAACATCCAGCCTCCAACTAGTCGACCGTCCACGCCACCAACACCACGACTGCCACAACAGTTTAAAGACTTTGGTTGCCAAGTTAAACTATCTGTAGAGATCGAGACAGTCGATTCGAGCTGTCAAACGGATTCAATCCAGACTGATAAGAGGATGGCTCTTTTGCCGCCCCACCTGCAGCCTTCCTCTATATCCTCTCGACCCGCATCCCCCATTCCTTCTGGAGTCGCGAATCCTGATAAGAATTTCACACCGGTTCCAGGTAATCTACCACCTCGCAATCCCCGACGTCTACAAGGAAGCAAGAACAGCAATGATCTTGCTTCTTCTCCCATCAGCAACCCCCTAGATGACGATGAATTGCAAGAGGACTATCCGGGCAATGATGATGGGCCGCTATCAAGCCAGCGACAGGCTCCAATGAGGCGGCCGCGTCGGTATAGTAGTCTGTACTCCGGCTTCTGCACGGATTCTGACGAGGTTGATGAATTTGGTGATGCCGATATCAGCGATTCTGAATTCCGAACGGCTTTGTCCGCCCCACGACCGCATTCAAACTTGAGTCGACAAGTAAAACGAAGTTCTATTGGAACGGATGCCGCATCTCCTGATTACACGTCGTCAAAACGCTCCAGCAGAAGTTCCGCTAAGCCAATCTCTACAGAGATATATGGCTCGTACAGCGTGGGTGAAAAAGAATTCAAGTCGGCGAGGTCCAGCAGGAGCTATGAAAAACCAGCCTCGTCGGTCTCTGGGCGCTCCAGCCGGGTGAGTGTCATGCGCAGGGCTGCTATGATTCAGAGCGGCATCGTCAGCCACCGAGCGCGATCAAGGAGCCCTAGTCTGATAGACCCAAACAACCCGCCTTTCCCGATTCCTACCCGAGCCAGCTCAAGAAAACCATCCATCAGTATTAGTATTCCTAGCGATGGACGAAGCAGCCCATCAACTACAAGCTGGCATCGCCGAAGTGGTAGCAGGACCTTTTATAACAATGTTCGTCGTGTTCGTTCCGCGAATACACTTCCACGACACACCCGTAACCACCATGGCAGTGGCGGATCGCCACCACTTTCCCCCTCAACAGAAGCTGCTGAAAGCCCAGGCCTTCCTCCGTTACCCAAGAACGACATTACCACACCCCGTAACCGAGACGGCGGCAGTGCCTTCAAGAGACATCGTCATGAGCATTCAAACAATACTGTCATGACGACTAACACTGAGGCAATGTCTCAAGCTAGCTCACAGGCGCCTGGTGTTGTGGATGCCATTGCTCAGACAATGGTTGGCGAATGGATGTTCAAGTACGTGCGTCGGAGAAAGTCATTTGGTGTGCCAGATGCGAATAGAGACGAGACAAGCAACGACCGTCACAAACGGTGGGTTTGGTTGGCACCCTATGAGAGGGCTATCCTGTGGAGCAGCAAGCAACCATCTTCCGGGTCTGCTTTGCTAGGCAAGAGCGGCCGCAAGCGTAAGATATTCTTTTGGGGTTTTTTTTGCATCTTGATGTACTAACGTGTTAGCAGTGACCATTCAGTCAGTCCTCGATGTGAAGGATGATAACCCACCCCCCAAGGGCGTCACAACACCTGTCTTTAACAGGTCGATTTTGATTCTCACCCCACAAAGAGCATTGAAGTTTACAGCGCCCAATGCGGAGCGGCACTACCTGTGGCTGACGGCGTTGTCGTTCTTGGCGCACTCGTCTCAGGCGATTCCTGATATATTGGCACCTCCAACGCTCTCAGTCAAACAGCAGCCTTTGCCCGAATTTGAGGCGCCACGTCCAAAGTTTAGGCGCGGAGGCATTCGTGATTCTATTCGACTTGCCAAAGGTCGAACTGTCGGACCGAAGACTGAAACTTCGAGTATTCCTAGCATTCCTAGCATTCCTAGTGTACCGTCATCTCGTATGGGTGATGTGGCCAGCTTTCGCGTGACAGAGCCTTCCGTGATTAGCTCTACGCATACAAGAGAAATCTCAGCAGATGCTGCGGAGCCTCCGATGATTCCTCGTTTCCACGACCGGCTTACCCCTACTATCTCTCATGGTCGGAAAAGAAGCAATACAGGTGGCCACGTTCCGCCCCCATTGTCCTTCCGAGGCTTTTCGGGTCCCATCCTTACCGCACCTATCCACCCATCAAACAGCTTGGCTAACATGAGTGTGGGTACCACCGGCTCTTCTGACAACTATATGTCTCAAGGCTCCACCAATGCATCCTGGGTCATGGCTCAAACGCCTGCATCAACCGTATCCTCTCACCCAGGCAACTTCTTTGATGCGATAGGTACCGTGCGCATGGAGGCTTTCATCAGTCCTCTCTCCCACTCTCAAGATGAAGAATTCCCCGACGAGGAAGTTGAATATCGACACTTGGCGCGCAGAAGAAGTAAGGACCTTCGCCGACGCCAAAGCCGCAGCCGACGTCGTGATCAGTACAGCAGAGGGGGTCGAAGTTCAGACGACTTCTTTGGTGGAAACAAGACTGCAGGGGAGGAAGACTTCTTCCTCCCAGATGATCCTTTCAAGGGATTCTGAATAACACAAAAGAAAAACCAACACAACTAACGCGAACGTTATTTTTCATTCTGTTCTTTGCCTTTTTGAATACCACCGGTCTATGGAGTGACATCAGACCTAGCGACACCACGACGGGATACCCTACTGTTATACTTATTTGCTTCAAGTTTCTGTATTGATATGAATTACGGTCGTTGCCGACTTGTTTTGTTTATTTTTGCGTACGCCGAGGATTTGTATTTTTTTTTTTGGATCAGTATCTTGTAGGGATATATCGGCAAGGTTTCGCCACAGACACAAAAAAAAAGAACTCAGATGGGATGTATATAGGAGAAGCGGAAGCAGATTCCCCAGGAGCCAAGTAGCTCCGAGTCCTCGATACCAGGGCGCATATGTATCTCGCGGTACGTGGGGATGGATGGATATATCAACGGAACAAGAATATCCTCATTTTGACGGCTGGTCTCTCATGAGGTTGTATACTCACTGAGTGATAAGAGCCTGGGGATAGCAAAGATAGTTAACAATGGCACAAGATATTGCGCTAAACAACTGATCCATATGATATAAAAGAGTAAAGATGTGAATGAGATGTTTGTTTGATAATACAGGGATCGAGTCGAGAAAGACGCAGGGTCTCCCCACAAAACCAGCAGCTAGCAGACAGCGACCCCTCCATAGTAAAAGCTCTAAGAATGGAGACCTAGAGCTTGAAAACCCCGCCATCCACAAGCTAAGCTCACTTATCTTCAACAACACATTCACACCAAACGCATTTTTCACTAGAATATGTCTTTTGGCATACAAGGTAGCTAAAATTCAACTCTTGCGGCCATTATACTGTAATATAAAACATGGAGGCGGAGACACTAGATCAGATACAATCACGGCATCGCCGGGAGCTGAAGGACCTCCAGGGCAGAATCACGAACAAGAAGAAGAATGCCTCGAAGAAGACGCGCAAGGGAGTGAACGAGGAGTGTGCAGAGATGGAACGCCAATTAAAGGAGAAGCAAGCTGCGGAGATTGCGGCTCTGGATGGGGAGGGAGACAAGGAGAAGCAGGATATATCAGAGAGGGACGAGGAAGAGCCGGCGCAGCAGAATGAGACGACGGAGCTGGAAGATGCGATTGCAAAGATACAAGTGGCAGAGAGCAATAGCTCACAAAACCAGCAGAATCAACAGCAGCAGCAGCAGCAAGGAAAGAAGCGAAATCGGCAGAAAGAGCGTCTTGCGCGGCGCGCAGCAGAGCAAGAAGCCGCCACGCAACGCGCCGAAGAAGAGGCTTCCTCCATGACAGACCACCGCGCCAAGGAGAGCACGTATATAAAAAACGCATTTAGCACACATGGCCTCGTGGAGAAGGAGATTAACCCAGACGGACACTGCCTCTTTTCCGCAGTGGCAGACCAGCTGGGGCAGAACGCCATACCCCTCGACAGTGACGCCGATGGCAAGGTCGAACCAGCGTACAAGACAGTACGGAGGGCAGCGGCAGAGTACATGGCAAGCCATGCGGATGATTTTGCGCCGTTTCTGGGGGAGGAGGACAATCTGGAGGGCTATGTGCGGAAGATGAGGGATACAGCGGAGTGGGGTGGAGAGCTGGAGTTGACGGCGTTGGCGAGGCGGTATGGTGTGTGCATAAGGGTTATTCAGGATGGGAGGACAGAAGCGATTGGGGAGGAGGAGAATGGAGAAGGGAAGAAGAAGAAGACGCTGTGGCTGGCGTATTATAGGCATGGGTATGGTTTGGGAGAGCATTATAACTCGTTGAGGAAGGCGACGACGATAAACACCAAGACAACAGCGACGGCAACGGCGAATACGGATTGAGGATGAGGATGAGGATGAGGATGACGACGTTTAACCCCCTTTCATCTCTGCATGTTTGTCTAAGACGTCAATATCCCTCGGCTACCACACCTTATTTTTTAGGTGTTCCCGCGGGGGTGATCCTAACCTCTCTTGTCTGTGTCGTCCTCCTGCGATATAATACAACATTTGGAAAAAAAAAAGAATGCTTTTCTCTCTCTCTCTCTCTCTCTCTCTCCCTCTCTGTCCCTTTCTCCTCTATTCTACGCCAAACCAAAAAAAAAAAAAAAAAAAAAAAAAAAAAAACCCCACCACCCCTAGCGCTACCGAGACCACACCGAGATGAAATCACGAACATGACCATCCTCATCCGTCC
The DNA here is from genome assembly GCA_930272545.1 of Sphaerostilbella broomeana. Taxonomy (NCBI): domain Eukaryota; kingdom Fungi; phylum Ascomycota; class Sordariomycetes; order Hypocreales; family Hypocreaceae; genus Sphaerostilbella; species Sphaerostilbella broomeana. The sequence goes on from CAKNET010000038.1 coordinate 170,439, forward strand.
CCGCCTTATGCGTCCTCAGCGGCTTCACGAGACACACCCGGTGCAAGCCCTCCGGATGGGGCATCCTCGCAGCCGACTCAGACTTGACGGTCCCGTCGTCGTTGTACTCGATGTTCTCGCCGGGGAAGGCGAGCAACTCCTCGTATACTTCGGGCCAGAGGCCCCAGGGGGGGCCTTGTTCTGAGAGGGGTTTGCCGAAGGGGAATTCGAGACAGATGAGTTGTCCGCCGGGGGCGAGCAGCTCGGACATGCGTTTGGCCCAGGAGGGGCGCATGGAGGGATCTAGGGCGCAGAGGAACTGGTGATGGTGTGAGCTTTTTTTCTCTTTTCTTTTTTGGTGGAGATGGGCGTTTTTGAGGGATTTGAAAAAAAAAGAAAGGGGCAGGTAGATCTCATATATACGGAGTACTCACAGTGTAATCAAATATCAAGTCAAACTTGTCCGTAGCCTCACCACCATCACCGCCCTCCCACTTCTGTGCAAAGAAGTCCCCCTTCAACCACGTCACGCGGCCTTTTTCCAAACTCTCATCCACAGCCAAATACTTGCCCTCCTCGCTGGCGGCACGCTCATTCCGCCTCGCCACGTCTAGCCCGCCCTCGCTGAAATCCAAGCCAAAGGCATCATAGCCCAGCGAGCTGAGGAGGAGGACGTCATGGCCCGGCCCGCAGCCCGGGACAAGGGCCGACCGGCGGATGACGCCGCCGGAGGCGTCGCGGACAGACTTGCCGCGGGAGTCGCGCTCCTGAGGGGCGGGGATGAGGTCGGTGCGCTGGGCGAGCAGGTCGGCGAGGGCGAGGGAGGGCCCGTCGCGGTCCCAGGGCTTGAAGGCCTCGGCGTAGAGGGCGTCCCAGACGGAGGTGTGCGAGGTGATGGGGGCGCTGGCGAAGGTGTCGCGGAGTTTGTTGGGGTGGTCGTGCGGGAGGGGGGGGATGGCTATGGCGGTGGAGGAGGATGCCATTGTGGTGGTGGTGGCTGTGGTGGTGATGATGTCGGATGAGGTGTTTTGCGTAAAAAAAGTTGGAGATGTCTCGGCTCAAAGGGGACACAGCCGCGGCTACTCCTAGGAGGGTTTAGGATGATGGATAGCAAGAGAGAGAGAGAGAGAAACAATGAAGTTATTTAAATGGATGGATTGAAGAAACCGGAGTTTCAGGCGCTATAAGGATACTATGGCGTATTCGAAGCCATTTGTAGGGGGGACAAAAAATAGAAGATGCAGAGTCGGGTCAGGAAAAGGTTGGAATAATAGCCGGCTCGGTGGTGGTGGTGGTGGTGCGGCGGCGGCGGCGGTAGAGTGGTCGGTCGGAGCGATACGGACAGGAGCGTCGTTGGTAAAAACGTCATGTATGGAAATCAGACTGTTCAATTTCGATTTAAATAACAGCGTCTTTTTTATTTTTATTTTTATATTTATTTTTATTTTTATTTTTATTTTTAATATTTTTTTATACCATGTAAAGGACGAGGCATGTGATAATGGAACTTTTGAGCAGTAAGTTTCAATTACCAAGTCACTCAGTACCTCGCTATTTTATTTCATTTTATTCCATTTTTGCGTTTCAATCCACTCTCTCTCTCTCCTTCATGACATCGTGCTCGCGTTATAATGTGGCTGCACTTTCTGGCATGATCTGACATGCAGGTGTGGTGTGGGTGTGGGTGTGGGTTGTCTGCGTCTGCGTCTGCGTCTGCGGGGAGGCCGCATCACGTACGTATTCCATTGGTGAAATGGGATGCTGCTAGACGTATACCTTAGTAATTTAACTGCTGTGCTTGACTGCTATACATACAGTACATATACTATAATACGTGCGGGCAGATTTCACAGGCGGCAAGTCGGAGCTTATTCGTTAGGAGTGGGGTAATCTCAATACGTAGAGATAGCTCATTTGATTTAGGTCAGCGCTGGAAGGGAAACCACTTCAACAATCCAACTGTAATGGCATGATACCCACCTACTAAATCCAATATCAAACAACCAAACTTCATCACGAAACTTCACAACGAAACTCTTGTCCTTTGAAGATGGACCCAACTTCTCCATGCTATGTATGCTTCTTCTTATCGATAACGGTCCGAGAGGGTGGGGCGTCGGTCTAAACCGCTGTGTGCCTCGGTTCTCCTTACCCCGGATGATAATTACATTATAAAAAAAGAAAAGCTGTATGGGGTGTCGAAGAATTGCTTTTTGAGATTGAAGTAGTTGCATCTAAACTGTACAACCTAAATTCCATTCCATCACGAATAATATCCATCACAGCTATGGATTCAAGCAGTCTCTTTGACGTCAAGGTGCGTGCATTCAACACAGACCCATCATCATCATAATCATCCTCACCATCCTGCCATCACCACCACTGCTAACAAGCCACCACCACCACCGCAGGGCAAGGTCGTCCTCGTAACTGGAGGCAAGCACTTCTTTCTAATCCAATCCCCCCTTACCCCCCTCTATTCGAACCCAAAATCCCTAACCTCCAACTCCTTCATGTCTAGGCGCTAAAGGCATCGGGAGAATGATCGCCGAAGGCTTCGTCACCAACGGCGCAAAAGTCTACCTTACCGGCCGTGACGCCAAGGACTGCGCATCCGCCGCCGAGGAGCTCACTGCCCTTGCTGCCTCTAAAGGTAGCAGCAGCGGCTCTGCCCACGCTCTCCCCGCCGACCTCCAACACCTCGCCGAGTGCGAATCCCTCGTCGCCAAGCTCACCCAGCTCGAGCCCAAGGGCATCCACGTCCTCGTCAACAACGCCGGCGCCGCCTGGGGCGCAGACGTCGACTCCTACCCCGACCACGCCTGGTCCAAGGTCCTGACGCTGAACCTCCACCGCGTCTTTACCCTGACGCAGCTGTGTCTGCCGCTCCTGGAAAAGACTGCTCGGCCCGAAGACCCAGCGCGCATCATCAGCATCGGGAGCATCGACGGCATCCGCGTCCCTGCTCTGCCAAACGTGGCCTACTCGGCCAGCAAGGCTGGTCTGCACCACCTGTCCCGTGTGCTGGCAAAGGAGCTGGGACCCCGGGATATCACGAGCAACATCCTGGCCTGCGGGCCCTTTGCGACCAAGATGATGAAGGCTACTTTGGATACGGCGGGCGAGTTGATCAAGAGCGAGGTGCCGCTCAAGCGGATCGGCTCACCTGAGGATGTGGCGGGTGCTTGCATCTTCTTGTCTAGCAGAGCAGGGTAAGCTGGTTCTATTATTTTAAGTCTTCTCTCCTTAACTAGATGAAAACTGACAAAACACCATTACAGGGCTTATTGCAACGGAGCTCTCATCCGGGTGGATGGCGGTGCCTCTCTGATTGCCAAAATTTGAGCAAACACACAACCTTACTATGTAACTAAGCGCCCATAATGTACATATGATATATCATCGACAGCATCACCGGGAGTTTTCAGCAGAATTGGAGAGTGTATATATAATGCCATTATAGGCATATTTGATTCATCAACAATAACTGGGTATTATTTGAACACAAGGCAGAAAAGCCACCTGAATGCGGTTCATTCCTAAAATCTGCAAAGCAACACCGTCCCGATTCATCCCAAAATGCATTTGATAAAGATTGCCGTCCAAATAGAGCACCGATTAAATGTAGTTCTAGCGCCGGGAGCCCATGTATATGTGACCCATCAAAGATTCAGAAGCGCGCGCACCACCGTGGTTGGTAGGGGGCATGATTCTAGCACAACTCCAGATCCGACATCGTATTTATGATTCAGCAGCTGGCCGTAGCCGCACCATTTTGATGTTGTCTGCGCGAGCGAGCGCGACTGATAGTCTTGCAAAGTCCTTTTTTCTTTTCTTTTCTTTGTTTCTTTTTGGAACTGGAGATATTGCCCCAAGCTTAATTGTTGGAGAAGGGTTTGCATGCATTCCCATAATTTCTATTATAACCCACAGTTCTCAAAGTCGCGGACCATGACAGCAACTTGCGCACGCTTGGCAGCCTCGGCAATGAGGGTAAAGTCTTTGAGAAATGGTTCGGCCGACGATGTCTTGACCTGAATAGGTGCAGGAGCCATAGGAGCGGATGTGCTGGGCGATGGCCGCGCTGATGAAGCTGAAGAGGATGCGTTGTACGATGAAGAAGATGAAGCGTCCATTGTGATTATTGTCGAATCGAGTTGCGTGGATGACGTATGTAGTTGATATGGCAGACAGATGAGATGTGCTACCCGACGGATGCGTAAGTCTAAATGAGTATTTGGGAAAAGCGGCCTCTGCTGCAATGAGATTTCAAGTTTTGTCGGCGGCGATGTTGTAAGGGCGGGGGAGATGCGTCGAGGATGTGTGGTTTATGTTCGTCTGGCGATATGGCTTTTAAATCTTGTGAAAATGGGGGAGGGACAAGCCCCGGTAATGACATGGGAGATGGTGTCTTTAAATCCACATATGCCCCGGTGCAGCAATGCTTTCGGCAATCTTGACGTGTGATGCAGCCAGACTAATGAAGCCACTTTTGGGGGGAGTTGCCGGAGTGGGTGTTAGAGACGTGATAACAGTGGCGCCAATCCTGATTTTCCCGAGGATCAAGTGGTGGGATGGAGCATTAGAAAGAGTCTTGCTAGCGGTGCTTCGTAGTCCGGGAGCAATTGGAGACAAATTACGCTGTCAGTCCCCAGTTATGATGACAACCGGAGGGGGGGCCAAGAATTGGGATAAAAAACGCCGGTGCATGAACTAGGCGGGTTCGCGCTTTGCTCGGGGTTTTGTGAGTGGCCCCTCGGGGATGAAGGGCGGCAAAAAAAAAAAAAAGAACAGACGGAGGAAATTTTCTAGCCTCGGTATGCGATTTGCAGATGGCGGTTTTAAAGCCTGGGTGCTGGCTATTATGTGCTTATGTTGTTGGTGCGATGGCGGTTTCACAAATGCCTTTGCTTATGCAGTCTTCTAGAGTTCTGCAGGAATTCGATGCGATGGCTATATGCCTTGAAGCGGTAGGTGCAGGACGCTGGGACGATGCACTGTCGTTGTGCGTTTCTAGTTGATGTCTGCAAAATCAAATGAAGCTATTTTGAGGGAGGGAAATGAAGAGGGGCAGAACGAAAGAGGAGGATTAATATTCTATTTTTATTTTTCCTTATTCACTTCTTCAAAGTCAATAAAGGGATAAGACGGGCAAGGGCGATGGAGACTTTAAAAAAGAGAAGGTGCCAAGGAGGAGAAGGCAAAAGTGCAGGAGCGGAGGATATTGACATTGCAGGAAAGGAAGGAAAGAATCGACCAGCCTAAACTCCCTGATCAGTCCATTCGATCTGCTTGCACAGCCCAATTTGACACATCTACAGTCACACACAGGCACACACGTCTGCGAGTACATATGAGATATGCAACGGCAATATGGCCCTCGTACGACATGGAGGGGTCTCATAGGCTCGTGAGGGGACCACCGCCAACAATGCTACTATCAATAACGGTATAAAACATAATTGACAAGGACAATGTCTCTTTGACATCACCAGCAACCTGCCGCCTCACACGACGAGTCGGATTTCCCGAGCCATTGATGCAGGCAAGTCTTGGAGACAAGCCAGGAAACAGGCAGCAGCATGCAAGATGCGAACAGATCCCATATGATCACCAGCGTCATCTGCATTTGACGGTGGTCCTAGCATCAGAAGACATAGTAATACTGGACCGACCCGTCAACTATTGTCAGATCGCACAGTCTTAGGTAACATAAAACTTCAGGGTCCCTCGTGAAGCCGGCGTTGCTGACGCCACTGTGTCTCTCTTCTCCAGTTTCGGTTTCTAGCAGCAGGGTCCTCCCCGACAATGTGCTTAGCTTCCGGGGCATCAATACCATTCCCTAACTGGTCAGGCGCTCACTGGAACGTTCGAATGGAACCTCAGCAGGATCCGTTCAGCGACCGGAGCTCGCTCTCCCCTTGTTCACATGCCGCGAGGAGCCCAATGCGGCGCCATCTCCACTGAGATTTTCTCGGCGAAATCTTATAAACTAACGGTTCCAATAGCGGTCTGTTGGAATTGTAGGCGAGTTAATACCATTTCACGGTGTTGGGTCGTGCAAATGGAAACCCGAAGTCTCGCTAAACTTGCACAATGGCTGGCTGAGAAGGATTTGGGGGGATGATAGAGTGTCATTCAACCTCCATTGCAACATGCAGACACCATCTCGACGCACCTCGTGGGGGCAGCACCTCTCTCCTCAAATGGTTAGTCGCACTGGATTGATTAATGATAGATGAGGAGCCACACGGATGAGCCTGACCAACACGCATTTCTAAGCTCATTGCCCAAGAAAATACGCAAGGCAGTATCACCCCCATCGAACGTAGCGAGAACCAACAAAGGATAAGGCTTACGAGGGATGAGGCTTCTAAAGCTCTCGGTGGCATCAGATCGTGGATCGAGATAGAAGGTGAGAAGCACATGATGCTGTACTACAGTTTTAGGGATCTAGCACCAGCGCTTGTAACGTCCCTTCCGGAGATATATGCCCGTCCACGCAATCCTCGTAGAATTAACCTGTATCATCATCGATTTCGCCATAATCAAATATTGAAGCAATAGACATAAGTCATCCTAATAGGGATTTATTCAACAAAACATGTCTTGCTAGCATCGAAACAAACAATGTTGTCGGAATTTCAACGCCCCGTGCCTCCGACACACAAAAAAAAAAGACAGCAACCCACCCCCACGTTCACCTAGCCCGTTACAATCCCACCACGACGAAACGATCGCGCGCAACCAGAAGTAACAGCGAAATTGAAATCCGACAAAACAATACTCCGAGCTGAGCCGACGGAAATAACGAGTTGAAGTTCGGACCTGAGCTTCTGCTACTCCAAGCTTTTCCAGCCGGACCAACGGACTCCATCCATCCACAAATCTCCGATCCGGAACGGCACCTCATAACTGACGACAATGGCGGCCGCAGGGACGGCTCCCGAGTCGCGCCCCGGATGGTTTGCCGTTCCGGCCCCTGTCCGCGAGCTCTTCAAACTATTCCCTCTGAGCACTCTTCCCGACGAGCCGCTCCCTTCACGAGCACCTGAACGATCAGGTCTGCGACCTCGGCTCTATATTTTCTCACAAAGCGAAGAGGATGCTCGTAATGACAGACCAAGCTTCAACCCATCATGCTTGAAGTGGCAGGTGTGTGCCTCACCTGGAGATAACTGAGAAGAAACAATATTTTGGGTATTGGTCGCTAATACTGCTTAATAGACCTTCCTGAGAATAGCTGGAGTTGAAGTCGAGCTTGTACCATCCAACAATCATGCTTCTCCTTCTGGAGCCCTACCGTTTCTGCTCCCCCCATCGCCGTCTTCACCCGGAACAGCCATTGCGTCACCCATAACTGGCGAAAAGATAGGACGATACGCCAGAGATCATACCTCATCCAAGTTGCCAAACGAACCCTCACATCGCGTCGAAGCCTACGAAGCCCTGCTGACCCAACACATCAGGCCGGCTTGGGTACGTCAAAACCCACCCAACCCTCCCCTACATCTCGAGAAGAGAGAGAAAGCTAACAGATGTTCTGAAAATAGCTTTATATACTCTACCTCCTCCCCACGAACCTCAGCCTCCTCACAGCTCTCTACCTCCCATCCTCGCCGGTCCTTCAACTCCCCATTCTACAAACCCTCCGCACCGCCGCCACCTCGGAAATCCTCAAAACGACCCGCCGATCGATCATCTCCCCATCACAACTCCTCAACGACGCCAAAACCGCGCTGGAGGCTCTATCGACATTACTGTCCGATAGCGAATGGTTCTTTGGCGCCTCGTCTCCAGGCCGGTTTGACGCCGAGGTTTTTGCCTACACATACTTGATACTAGACGAGTCGCTAAATTGGCATGAGAATCCCCTTGCGACAAGTCTATTGGCGTTTGAGAATTTAGTGGCGCACAGAAAGAGACTGTATGAGCGGTGTTGGTCAGATGGTATCAAGGGAAGACAATAAAATGGGCGTTTGTAGGTCGAATACATGGGTGGGCTTAAAATAAAGGTGGTGATAACGACTGTTGTGCTGCCAAAAAAATACCCAAACTATATACATAGTTACGATAAGCTGAAGAGCAAATAGACAGGCCTTGTCAAGGGCCATCTTGCTTGAAAGGTACACATCTACTACACAACTTGCAACCTCATCAGTCGATACACTTCATTCATTCTAGCACTCTATGAACATAGACCATCATGTTTCCTGATTCCCATCCTAGACTCACGTCACCTAAGCCTCCATACCCACTCTCCAGATAGGAATAATCACGGCCGCCCTCTCTCCATTACCAAATATCACACAGTTTGCCACCTCTTACCAGCCCTTAATGACTACCCCGCCCAGAGAGCACCATCCCAAACAAACACTCACCAAAAAGCTGAACCCTTCCCCCCCTCCTTGGCAAATAAACAATATGCATCTTAGTACCCCAAAAGGGCAGCATCATCCCGTGGTTTATCTAAATTCCTAGGTCAACAGGATTGCACACTGAAAACAAGACTCGGTGAAGAAAAATTAAGAACAAAAAAAAACCAATCCCACCTAGCGCCGTAAACACCGAAATGCGAAGCCTTGATGTAATGGAGAAGAGAGAGAGAGAGAAAGAGAAAGAGAGAGTCTTAACACAGATAACAAGAAGCCAATAAGCTTATAGGGGAGGCGTTTTTTTGTTTTGTTTTGTTCAAACGAGAAAAAAATCGTTATTTATGATTGCGGAAGTTGCTGTATCTCATCCACTACATCTTGAAGCGAAACAAAGGCGCCAGGGCCACCGTCCTGCCGCAGATCCTCAAGCATCACACTTGTTTGCGCATACAGCGTTTCTAACGCTGCTCGAGATGATTTTCCTAGTGATGCTGCAAGCACGTCAGTTCATGTTGTTGGAAGGGAAAGATTACCAGAACGGGGGTAACTTACATAAGATGGCGGAGTTCAGCTCCTCAGCAACGGCGACCCGTCCCTTTCTATCTAACAGGTGCCTAACCTGTGGCTCTTTGAGCGGGTTTGGGTAAGCCACTAAAGCCCAAATCTCATTCAAAGCTTTACTAATCTCTTTCCTGGGATCGTTGGCATACTCTGCCTGTAATGATTGCCCATATTCCAACATTTGAGATTCCAGATGGATCAACTCGGCTGGATGTTCGGGGTTATCGGTTTCCATATTTTCCGTCCAGCTCTCAGTGCCATTCATGTCCAAGTCCATGTCTTGTGAATGACCATTGCTCTTCTTTGATTCGGTGTTCATGCTGAACTGAGCGGCTTTTCTAACCATCTCGATAAATTTTCTGCAGCGAAGCTTGAAACATACTTGCTCATTATCGTGCAAGACTTGGGGGTAGTATGCGTTGGTATATTTGAGGGCCTTATCAATATCTCCTTCCAGGATTGCTTGTCTTATGCCTGCAGATTGGAATTAGTATGGGCGTAGCCATAGGTACCGCCAGAACTCACGTTGTCTGTTGTTGGCATCTTCATCATCTTTAATATTGACACCAGCCACTGCCACATTGGGGTTAAGATTCAAAGCCTCCTTTTGCACTTTCATGTCCTCAGCAAAAGCACGTGCAGTTTCAACATAACCGTCGTGCTGAAGGAATTGCAACACTAGAGCTTGGATAAGGTCTGTTTCACTCATCCCATGTTCTAAATGAGATGTGTCCGCAGAATCGATCTCTCTTTGGATTCGTTCCCGTTGCTCCTGCAAATTATGTCAGTTTCACGGGACCAGCCACTCAAGAATGAAAAATTTACACTCATCACATCATCAATGTTATAATGAAAAGGCGCCTGTCCAAAATTGACTGTAACCTCTTCACCCGGTTTCTTTAGACTTATTGAGGGGTACAGCTTGCCCCTCCCGACATCGTGGAAAGCGGTGCCTACAGTTTGTTGTAAGCTTCTCCTTCGCAATATAAGGGCCTAATGTGGATAAAGCTCACCAATTCTGTGGCCATTCTTTGTAAAAAAGGCAGTATGATCTCGAAAGTTGACTCCGCAGCCAATGATGTCGCCCTTGTTGAAAGTAGGACCAAAAGGTCTTCCAATATTCTGACCAGTAAAGCATCGGCCATCATCGCCATGGTATCCCCAAGACTCTGGTTCCCAGCCAATGGGTCTTGATAGTGCTGCTGCTTTCGATGAGAATCCAATGGCGATAGTAGTGCTGTCAAAAAAATTAGTTCAGCACAATGGCTAACATGAGGAAATGTCAAGGGGAGATGGCGATCAAAACATACTCATCTTGCTTTCCCGAAACTATATGGACTTCGTAATAGTAGATACCACACTGAGGGGGCATGAAGGAATCAGTCCGGACAGCGCTCGCCTCGTGGTCACGTTCGTGATGGTTCTTGGGTCCTGAATACTTCAATCCAAGCCCACCAGGCTGAATCTCCAGCGAACCCCACATCTCATCCTTATTCCACCGTGCCGGCAAAGGCGCCAAGCCGTCGTCATCTTCGAGAGGTGGTGTCCTCTCAACGACGTTGTGTGCCAGGCCTCGATGTGACCCCGGAGGCAGTGTCGTCGAACCAAGACTGGTGCTGTTGATATCGAGTCCACTCCCTTTAGAACGTTTGACCTCTTTCTGAGCCTGCAGCCTGGCCATGTGTGCCTCCTCCAACCTGCGAAGGTACGTTGATCCTTTCAAGTACGACGGCACGAAGAACCTGTCCTCCGCAATGTCTGCTGAGCCATCAAGATCATCTACCGGCGCAAACATGTCGAATGCTCGAGAAAATGACGGCAGGCTACCGGTCGGCCGCCATACGCTGGCCATGTCGCCAGGATTATTATCCATTCGAGACGGAGGAGCCGCTGGTGTAGGGCCAAGACGTAGCGAGGGATCGAGAAGCAGAGCGCCGCCGGCGTCTAATACGGAGGTTCGAGAAGGATGGGTATAGAAGTTGTAGTTGCCTCTCTCGCCGGTAGCAGCGGAGGCGTGCGAGGAGGAGGGGAGTCGCCGATGCTGCTGCTGCTGGTGTTGTTGGTGTTGGATTTCGGAGGACGATTCAGCAGACGAGTCGGAGTCTGTGAAGCCAGGTGAGCCATGCGGTTCCGGACTAGACATGGTAGGACAGGAAGTCCAGGGCGAACGGAAGGAGACTAGGATAAAGAGAAGAGAAGGGAAGAGGGGGGTGTCGTGCCTGGCAAGCGAGCAGCTGCTGAAGCTTCCAACAAGCTTCAATCACCGCGCGCCACTCGTCCCAGGTCCAAGACTCCTGCAACGAGCTCCAGCACTAGACAGGCCGCCGGGAGCTGCTAGACGTGTGCAGCAGGAAGGATATTCTTCAAGAGTGACACGGAGTAATAGTGCAGGACAACAACGACAACTGCCCTGTCACGAATGCGGGTTCGAAGCGGCAGTGGTACCGCTGCTGGGAGAGACAACGGCGGGTTTGGGCACGCCCCAACAATATGGAGTTTAGTTAGAGGGGGGTAACGTGAACGGGAGCGACACGACACAGCCGCTCGATGATAGCACTGACGATGCAATGGCTAGCAACCCAGCTAGACAAACAAACTGGCAAGGCTGTCAAACATGCTTCAGGGCCCCTCTCAATATGTCGCCGACAATGAAGTAGATGAGCGTCTTTGGGTGGAAGAGGTTGTGGTAGCCTGTGAGTGCTGTCGTTCGTTCTCACTGATCATCCACGTCGAGGGGGGTGTCATGCATCCACTCTAGCACCCTATCGCTTCAGTGTGTTCTAGGGCCTCTAATACGGCGTTGTCCCCGTACGATGACGAGTAGAGGCTGGGCTGGGGGTGGCCGCCTGTGGCTTGGATTGCAGACCCCCCCCTCTAATCAGAGACTTTAGTAGGTTCCGGCCAAACTATCAGGGGAGCAACAGGCGCTAAAAGCCAGACTCTTCAGGGCAGATGCCCGGAGGGCCTAATCATGCCAGAAGCACTACAACCTTATCAGGCGAAACATCAACTAGTAGCTGATTACCAAATCTCATTCTGTCTGTAACACCTATCTCCATGAAACGCAGGAATGGTCTATATGTGACTTTGCCAACAGCTTCTTCATTTGTGTTGGGTATACTCCATAGAAGCGTACCAATACCACCTTGCATCGTCGACTGCGTAATAATCAAGGTCACCAGCCACCGACATCCGAATTCGTCATGGCGCAATAGCGTGGGTGACTAAGCAGACAAGCACGCGATTCTGTACACCAACACTTCATCCAGAGACGTAGACTTTGGTCAGAGTTGGAGAAGTTTTGCAAATCCACTAGTCTGTCGATTTTATTCATGTAGTCAGTCCATTTGCGCTGAAAGCCACTTTTGGATAACAGATACGGCTGGCTTGGCAATAATGGGGACAGATTGCCAAGGTCATCTGATTATTCAACCGGAAATATCCAGCCATCCTCACCAACGGCACGCCACCGGCTGTTGGATCCTGAAGATAGAAGAGGCGGTTCGTAAATGCCTCGCACTCAGTACGGGGCGGCTGGGTATTGGGTAGGCCTCGTTTAAGAGATATCTGTCCTCAAACATCCCATCTGACAATACGACGAAGCCTAAAACCATGGTACAGAGCCCATAAGTGATGGACTATACATAATTCGATCAGAAATCTTGTACAAAAGAGCAATGAATGTAAAGCTATTATCAGTTCGGTCATGATGGAAAGTCACAGAGCACAAGGCTATATTAAACTGGAATCTGTGGCATGACGGAAGTCGCATCACAGTCTCGGTTGGCTCACTCACACTTGGCGACTTTTTATAGAAATGGCCTGAAATCTTGCTCGAAAGACGAAGTGAACGCTCATGCCATATGAAAATTCCTAGCCCGGTCTACCTTGAAGCCCCTGAGTGTTCCATTTGCTATACATACAAAATACGCCAAAACATAAAGCCATACTCCGTCCTTTGCAACAGCCCCTTGTAGGCTGATAGGATTTCCCTCCCAACGCCAGCGACATGATCATCACTATAATAAACCCACATGAAGTTGACATCCGACATCCATCGCCAGCATCATGCACCAAGTAGAAGCAAACTTTAGACACTTGAAGACCCGATCCTTACCAAATGTGCCGTACGTGGGTCCATACACCCTATGCCTTGCTGGTAAAGCAAGGACAGAAGGGCAATGGCACAGGTACTATGACGCTGCTGAGATGGCCACAGGTGCTGGTGACGACGCTTGCACACTTGGCACGCTTTGCATTTCGACATCAGCACCGCTATTGCTGTTCGCAACGCTGTTGCCTTCATTGCCGTTCTCTTTGTTCTCCTTATTACTACTCTCGGCTGAAGGAACAGCAGAATCTTCCGTGCTAGACTCTACACTCTTTGTTGACGGAGCAGTCCATCGTGGAATTTCCCATACGACGCCCGTAAAAGTCTTGAGCCTGAAGCCTCCCTTGGCCCACTTCCGGCAGGGCTTGCCAGAGCGATCGAGAGCACGAAGACCGGCATTGATAGCACCTTGGTTCGCCTTGGGACCGAGCTTGTGGGCACCAGACGGCCGAGGTGCCGAATTGCTGTGATCGATGGTTCCATCCTCCCTGAAGGGCAAAAAAAGCATTAGCGTCTACATAAAGCTGGAAGATAGATTTGAGGAGATGATATGGAAGGGTGTTTGATGAACAATAGAACCGTAGCGGAAAGAGACTTACAATCGAGGCTTCTTTTTAGGTCCAGGCTTGCCCCTTGGCTTGGGGATGCCGTCTATAGTGCCGTTGGCATTGGCCGCAGATCGCTTAATTCCTTTCTTCTTTGCGCCTTCGGTGGGCGGGCCCATTGATGATGGTACGGGTGTCCCTTCAGCAGCCGGTGTGGCGGCGTTTGAATCTGATGCATTATCGCCATTGGAGTTTGAATTGCTTGGTGCAGCCAGCGCGTCCGGGGAGGCCGGCGACTCCTTTATTTCGGATTCCTCCTTGGAAGGCTTGGGCTCTTCGACTGGGGAGTCTTCGTCTGGAGAGGCGGGAGGGAAAATATCGCGTAACCCAGCCGGCGACACGGTGAGGGTGACGAGCAAACTGGGCTTGGTACCAGATTTGCGTCGCCCATCAGCGACTTTGGCAGGCGGTGCCATCGCGTCTGTTGAGGACTGCGAAGCGTGTAAAGTGGTGAGCTCTTTGTGTGTTGTCTTCCAGTGCAGCAAAGTCAGGTTGGTGATGATCTTTTAACAAGGACAAGGAGCGACGATGGATTTTGATTTGCTTGAGACAGGGTGGTTGGTGGACGGTGTTTTGGTGATGAATACCTGGTGATGGTCCAAGGTTGAGGATGATGGAGAGAAGCAGAGTTGGAAGATGACGGGCAGGCCTGGGCGAGATTTTTTGGTGGTGCCTTGAACACGGCTCAGCGGTGATGGGCTAATAAAGTTGGTGGTGATCCAGCGTGGTGGTCAGGGGGTTCGTCTGGGGGCCTGCGTGGAGCAGCAGTGTGAGGATTTTGGACCTGGGCAAATTTGGCGGTGATGGCCTCATGTCAGGAAAACTGGCAGAGGCGCGGGCAAAGGATCACGGACGGCGATGGGATGGGGGAAGAGAGGAGAGGGAGGCGGGCGGCGGAGGGATTTTCATTTTCTGGGGTGTTGTCTCGTAAGGTTCGGGGCTTTGGTCTCATCCTCAATTTTGGGCCAGAGGGCGGCGGCGCACAACGCAAAAAATCGGGCAGCCCAGAGGTTTCTTGTTCGTACGGACGTCGGTAGTAGGGAGCAGGCACAGATGGGCCAGCAGGACCGTGACAGCGACGCTCCAACACAAAGCGCGAGCGGACGACGATTCAGGTGCCAGGGCCTGGGGTCGGCCCCGAAGCAGACTAGCGCCAGTGGCGGCCAGCCGGACCAGCCCAGAATGGGGCATGCATGGATTTTCCGCATCAATTGCCTCCCGAGCAGCCAATCAGACATGCCCAACCGCCGTGAACCAGAGGATAAGGCCGCGGCATCCGCCGGTGTGATTGGACACCGCGCCTTATTAAGCAGTGGTTTGCGTCTCGCTTTCGACGCAGGGCTAATGATACTGACTGCCTTTTATTTTGCTTTGCCTTGGTGTAAGTAAGTACCTTTGTACCCACTGCTTTTGCCCGTTCCCCTCTCACCACCTCACATCCAACACCACTCTCTCTCATTCCCACCGCCGCACTCAATCAAAAACCTGGCAGTGCTGATGCGATGGGGAACATGGTCTTTTTTGCCCCTGCCTAGACCGCGTGCGTGTGCTTTCCAGCAGCTAAGCCCTGCCATCACTCGCCGCAACGCCAGTCAGGCAGCGCACAAACCCGCGATCAGCAATGAATAGCCGACACCGAGGCGACATCGGTAGCGTTCGAGCAGGTACTCGGTATTGTTAGTGAGAGATTAAATTGGAATCCATCCATCGCAGATGCCACTACTCCGTACGCCATCATTATCTTAGCCAGGCAGTCATGGACTCCACGTCACGAGGGATTTCCTCTCATCTCCTCTCTCCTCTCTTGTGGCGCTAATCTTTTGTCTTCATCTCATAATAACGACCGGCTGTCCCGAGCAAGGACCCCCACTCGTTCAAAAGCCAGCGGCGATGTATGAAAGGTCATTTTGTTATCATACCTATGTGACAAGAATACCAGAGCAAATTTCATCGAATGACGTCCCCTCTGCACAACGTGTGTCATGCCCTGTACCTGCTGGAGTCGGGTGGAATTTAAATGATGTATGGCCATGCACCAGCTTCACATAGCACTAGGACGACGCTGTCGGTCGCCATCGCACCCGCTGGAATGAGTGTGTTGCTCCTCACAACGACCATCGTTTGTGAACAAGTATAATATGATGCAGATATACATATTCATCCCGCCTTTGAAAGATGACTTCCAACAATTTACCACTTCTCAATTCAAGTCGCGTTCACCTGTGACCTTCAATATTGCAACCATGGTTCTTCTTGATCACCTTCCACTTTATGGGCTCGCCCTCAGCTTAGCAAACCAGAATGGAGGCGAGGCACCTCGTGAAAATGCAGCAGTGCTCAACCACAGGTCTGTACCCGAAATCTCCACCGACATATCCCATTTGCACCAAGCACTCAAGGTCGCGCGAGCTGTGGCGGGAGGACAAGAAGGCATGGTCCAAGTCTCAGAGCACGATCTGGAGGGGGTCCTTGACAGAATCAAGTCTCTAGAACAGGAGGTCGGTGCTATGATGTCGTCCAAAGCCGACGATGCGATATCAACCCCCGATTCTTCGGATGACCATTTCTGCGATGACTCCCTCTCCAGTCGTGACTTTCACCAGGTAAGTGACAATTCCATCCCGCGCCGAAACGCTGACTGCATTATCAGAACGAAGACGGCCTCATCTTCTATTCAATCGGGACAAGCAACACCAACTCCAAAGGGTGCGCCCGGTTTGACGCACGTCAAAAGCAACAAGCCTGCCGCGGTAGCAGAACCGCCACCAACAGTTGCCACATCACGTAAGTCAATATGATATCTTGTTTCTTTAGTATTGTGTTGATATGGCCTCTCAGTCACGGTAAAACTGCCTCCCGGCGCTGGAGACGTGTTCATGGAAGCCAGCGCGAACCCCGAAAGTCCAGGAATCCAATTGTCAACTCCGCAATCATCTCCAGATGATAATGTCGCGGGCCCTGTCGCGAACAATCTGCTTGCTCCATCAAGCGACATCTCGGATGGTCTACATTCAGTAACATTGTCAACCTCATTGGAGCCTATCGCGTCATCTTCGAATGAACAGCTCACGACACTGACATTAACCTCGACTTCTCACACCACCAAGACAATCGTCGTGCCACAGACCAAAACGGTCATGCTGGCCCGGCCAACTACACTCCTTAAAGTAAGCGTCGTAACCACATATTTTATCGCCTAGCACTAACGGAGTCAGGAAAAAAACCTAGCCGTCATGATTCCCTTTGTAAACGCAACGCTCAACTCACATCAGCCCGCAGTGGTGCTCGAGAGTTCAGAGACGCCTTCAACCACTCTTTTAGCCACAGAACCAACCACAGGATCGCCTCAAGTCACTCCTTTTACCATTTCTGACAGGGGAAATTCTATTTCACCATCAATTACTCCCAGTGGTTTCAAGACTGTGTCCCTGCGGAGAATGGGGAAGCGAATAATGCCGAATATCTTCTAAAGTCAGACAACAACCAAAGAGGGGGTGGAGAAAAAGAAAAAGAAAAGAAGGAAATCATTATACCCGCCGTCAGATTGGTCCTTGCGGCTGACTCTTTTGTGTATTTTTCAATCCAAATGCTGCATCTGATTCTGTTACCTACTTGTTACGCCCATTTTTGTTCTTGGCGCTGGGGAATGTGGAGGGAGGAGCTACATCCCACGAAACAATCTATACTTAATTTCACTATGTGACGAATCAACGTGACGCCATTTCCCATGCTCATCACCAAAAAAAAAATTACGAGCGTCAAACTTTCTCCGAATACCGAATATTACTGTTCCAACATGCTGCCCCGGACCACCTCACGGAGAGAGTCCACTTTAAATGATACTTGTCCATCACGCAGCACCCTCCCTGTGAAGCATGTACCCAAGCAAAAACAGCCCGGCTCCGATTTCGCGAAGTGGCCGGAATGATTTCCGGCCAATGGTCCAGTAAAAAGGCCGGGCAGTATCGGCACCAGTGGGGCCAATGCTCATATAGCCCGGCCCCTCCCACCCTCAGACGAACGCTTCGTCTTACACCCAAAGACACACGGGCAGAGGCGGCACAGAATGACCCTGCTGATAAGGGGACGAGCGTCGCACAACGCCATGGCTTCTCTGCTTTCCGCGCCAACAAACAAACATGATGCCTTGGTTTTCTTATCTTGATCAGCACGTGAGTGACTACAAGGCAGGCAGCATTAGCGCGCCAACCGCTTCAACGCAGGGTCCAAAACTAAAGGCATTATAGGGACCGTCCGTCGTATTATACATGAAGAGAACACTTATGCGCATGTCGCCCCAGAAGGCGCGCGCGCCCCGTTCCCGTTGTCGGGAGTTGATGCCCAAAGATAAGAAACTTGTCCGTTTCTCTTACGTGAAGCTCTGCATTAGTTGTCAGACACTTTCCTCTAAAAGAGAAAAAGGGGGGTTCTCGACCATGGTGCACCCGGACATCGTGACCCCATCCCCACCCGTTTGGCCGGAATCCATTCCGGCCACCGGGTACTTAGGCGGCGGCGCGGACCCGGACTGAAGATGATGGACTCAGTATTCTCCAGACAATCATCCAACACACCAGCGCACTCTATCCTCTTGTCTTTTTTGTTTTGGCCAGCTCGCCTTTCCGAAAGAGTGGCATCCCCTTCTTTGCATACGACCGAGACTTACACGGCCCTGCCTGACCCAGCCTTGTCATTGCATCACAGCCTCGTCACTACCACTACCACTCTCACCATCACATACACACCGACACAATGGGCTCCCTTGCCACTAGCACTCCTCCTTTCGAGGTCCTCACGGACGCTCGTCCGGAAGACTTGACCCTCCCAGCATTCATGGTGTCCACAACCAGAGGCTTCCTCCCCCGTGCAGACCCCATTGTCACACTTCCCCAGGAGTTTGAACCTCTAGAGTCCATCCTCCAGCGCATGCCAGTTAAGACTCTGTCTGGTGAGCCTGGTCTTCTTCACCATGGCAAGCTTGGCGATGAGGTTGACACCAAGTTCCCTGATCTCACTGCTGCCATGGACAAGTACAAGGACAACCTACCTCTGATGAACGCCTTATACCGAGACTACTCCTTCCTAGCCTCTGCCTATCTTCTTGAGCCTTGCCATTCGCGCTTTGTCAAGGGCGAGGGATATGGCTTGGGACGACAGACCCTGCCCAAGAACATTGCTCACCCCATTGCTCGTTGTGCTGAGCTGTAAGTCTCCATTGTCATGCGATGTACGATCAATGACCATTTAGTATATACTGACCACTGGTATAGCACTGGCTTCAAGCCCTTTATGGAGTATGCCGGCTCATATGCCCTGTACAACTATCGTCTTGAAGATCCTGGTCGAGGCTTAGAGTACGACAACATTCGTCTTATCCGAGCCTTTGAGCATGGCCTAGACCCAACATCATCCGAGGCTGGTTTTGTTCTTGTTCACATTGACATGGTTAGGAACTCTGGTCCTCTTGTCGCTGCTACTGTACGTTGCCTTGAGGAAGCCTCCAAGGCATCTACTGGCCTTGGTTCCTTTGAGGAGCGCACCTCATTCAACAATGGCCTCTCTGGCATTGTCACATCCTTGAAGAAGATCAATGCTGTCATGGAGACCATGTGGGGCAAGTCTCGGCCGAGAGACTATACCAGCTTCCGGACTTTCATCTTTGGCATTACCTCACAATCCATGTTCCCGGATGGTGTTGTCTATGAAGGCCTGTACGACAACAAGCCACAGTCGTTCCGTGGTGAGTCTGGCGCCAACGACTCCATGGTGCCGCTCATGGATAATTTCCTCCAGGTTCCCATGCCTGACACGCCCCTGACTTCCATTCTCAACGACTTCCGTGAATACCGCCCCAGCAACCACAAGGGCTTCCTACAGTATGTCAAGAACCGTTCCACAGAGCTGGACCTCAAGAAATATGCCCTGGGCTACAAGATCACCCCCACCTCAGAAGAGCAGAAGGCTTTGTTACGAGAATCACGTAGCCTGTGGATTCAGATCCTAAATGAGGTGCGAGACTTCCGCTGGCGCCACTGGTGCTTTGCCAGGGAATACATCCTCAAGCAGACCTCTCACCCGACAGCGACAGGCGGTAGTCCCATTGTCACCTGGCTGCCGAACCAACTAGAGGCTATCCTGGAGGAGATGGTATCTGTTCACGAGAAGGCAGGAAGCCAGCACGAAAATGGCCTGGGGTCTGTTGCGGAGAACATTATGGAGGCAGCGCTGCGGCAGAGAGATACTCTGCGAAAGGAGGTTAGCAAGTTTTGCGCCGAGAGAGGAGTGTCTCGTAACTAAAAACGCGAGAATGTGAACAAAGGGCTAGTTGGAAATGCATATGTAGAAAAGCAAATTGATACCAAGGTGAATTCAACAAGTCGTCGCTATAAGCAAATCTTTGGACTGTCAGGTTAAAGTGTCATCTGCTCGTCGTTTGGATGGGACACTGTATGCAGGTGGTCTGTATCACAGGCTGAACCCGTCCAGGACTTCAGACAAACAAATTCGAATTATCTCCATCCAGTCCAGTCCAGTCCAGCTGCTATTCCCAGATTGAGTTCCATCCCGTGATATCATCGTCTCAGTAATTTAAAGGTAAGCCCTGGCGCCCTGCATGCAGGAAAACGACGTTGGTGTTGGGACGAAGGAGCTCAGAGCGGGGACAAGATTTGCCAGCTCTGCCTCCTCATTGCCCACTTGTACTGCAGGAGCGACCACAACATCCCAATGAGGCGAATGCCTCCAATCCAGCCTTGCCCCAAAACGATGACGGATTCCTCACCGTGAACCCTTCATTCGCCTGTCAGCACCAGCCCTCCCACCATCCATGCAGATCAATCTTTCAGCAAACTTGGGCCAGCTAATTAAGAACTCACGGCGCAGACAACCAACAGAAAATACAGGCAGGTGGTGAGCGCATGGCGGCCCAGGCGGCTCGGCTGCGCAAACCTGGCTCCCCATGTTCTCAAAAGTGCGTTTGCCCTCTTGGCTGGGCTGGGCTGGGTGAACGCACGCGAATCGGCCCATTGCCAGGGTATAGCAGGGTCACGCATCCTATTTCTCCCTCTCGCAGCAGACACCCATCCGAGAAGAAGTATGCCTGAGGTCTGTCAATGGTGGGAACTGAGATTGTGGCCTTTGCTGCTGTGTGACTGAGTTGAGACAGCGAGGGGTAGACAGTCTTGAGCTTCGTCTCGTCAACATCGCCACAGCCATTGCCCTGGCATTTGCATATTTCGATCCATTGTTGCGCAGAATAAAAACATCGGGGGTTCTAGATGCGAAATTCACGCGCACAAGAATGAGCCAGCAGCCATCCCATCGCTCAATATGAGGCTGCTCCTCATCCTACCTTTCTCCAGCCTGGCCCTCGCCAACACTGCGAGGGGCCGATACGCAGCCCAGCAAGTTGTCCCAGACGGCTTCACACCTCGATATTTTTTCCTCGATAGATCACACCCACTCGCCAAACGTGACGGATCTTGTGGCGACGGCAATCACGATTGTAAGTCATCGTCTGGTATTTGCAACGGGCCCTCACTTGCTTACATGTGCCAATCCCAGGCCTTGATATCCAACATCCTGAGAGATGCTGCAACAACGATACATACTGCTACGTCAACAAAGACGGTAGCCCTCGATGCTGCCCCCTTGGCTCCCCTTGCGAAACCGACTCTCCATGTCCCAGCACCGCCTATTACTGCTCCACCACCATCACCATCACCTCCTCCGGCACCAAGACCGCCAGCACCACCGTCCAAACCGGCTGCTGTAACCGACCTTGTCAAGAGGCCAATTACCTCTGCCCTAGGAATCTTGGTGGCAACTGCTGTCCATTTGGCTCTAATTGCCAAGCTGGTGGCAACTGCGTCGCCGTCAAAACCGCTTCACCACCTCCTCCGGGCTTCACCCCCGCCGCTACAGGGCAAGGCAACCAATGCTCGACCTCACAGTTTAAATGCCCAGACGGCACAGGGTGCTGCAATACCTCGCAAGTCTGTACTCAGTTTCGCGGCGCGGCGTACTGCGCCGCGTCAGCTACTCCCACAAGCACCACGTCCATTGAGAGCGACTCGGACAACTCTGGAGGCTTATCCGTCGGTGCAAAAGTAGGCGTCTCTCTCGGGGCCGTCGTAGGTGGGAGCCTCGTCATTGGGGCAGCAATATGGCTTTTTATCTCCAAAAGACGAGATAGGCAGGGTGGCGACGGTAGTGGCGGCGTAGGTGATGGCAGTCACGGCGGCAATAGCGCGAGCATCCCTCATCAACGTTCAAACATACAGGGAAGCAGCAATGCTGCCAGCTTGCCTGGCGACGGCGGCATGACCACAATAGCAAGTTCTTCCCCAGCTTGGCCACAAAACGGAGAGTGGTCCGGCACGGCATCGGTGTCGTCTCCAGGACCAGAGCATTCCATTGGAGTTGTCTCCCCCGTGGAAATCGCCTCCTCGGAACGTGCAGAGGCGCCAGTCCATGAATCATGGTCGCCCAGGTCCGGCGTGACCAGTACTTTTACAGACCTCGAACGAAGAGAGACTATCGACGGTCGCTTTGAGCTATACTCTAGGGAGGAGTGGTCAACGCCGACAAGTCCCAATTTACCACAACTACGGGAAGAACTTCCTGGAAATGAAGAACCTTCCACATATAAAGACCATAATACATAGCGTCATCGTATCTCCTTTTAGTAGCGTGTATATTTAATAAGTGTAAAGAAAGGAAATGATTTTACCATCTATCTATAACGCCTAATCTGAGAGTACACCATACCGTCAAAGTGTCGTACTTGAAAATGTTGTAAACCTGAAACTAATCATTAATACCTTTGCAGTGGAAGCACCGTTTTTCGCCCTTGCAAAACGCATCCGCATACCTGCCTAACGCCTCAGCCCCGTAGAGAGCTATATCAGTAACAGTAAGAAGAACCACCAAAAAAAAAGTATTAACTTAAAAAGGCCCAGACCGCAACGACATGTTTATATTGCCCATTGTGTCGATCCTCAACTCGGCATTTAACACACCATGCCGCCAAAGGGGGCGCAGTTTCGAAGGTCCTTGACCAAATCCTCCACGCTGCTAAGGTGGCGGCTGAGAAGCTGCTGTTTCTCTTCAGTGGTGAGGGTCTCGACTCCGCTGCTGTCGGAGCGTCTCCTCTTATTCTCGGTGTTGAAGGCGCCAGCGAGTTTTGAAGGGCTACGCTGAAGCATGGCGGGGACGGAATCTCGCTGTTCGGCGCGAGGGATCGATGGAGTCTCGGGCATAAGGTAGAAGTATAGGAACTCGACGAGCTTCAACTTTACTTCGCGGGAGGTGGAGCGGGACTTGAAGAGGGAGGTGACGGTCAGGAGGCCGTCTAGTCCTTCGAATGTGCGGGTGTTGTTTGGGGTGTCGATGAGCGCAACAACAAGCGTGAGCAGAGTGGCGGATTGTATGGCTGGGCAGTTGTATGGCTCGAGGAGGTCGAGAAGGAGCTAAGAAGTTTCGCTTTTATCAGTTGACATGTCCTGCAATGATGTAAAAAATCATGGCGGATCTAGAATCAATCTCACATTCATGTTCTGCTCCCTAGCAAACAACGACTTGCTCGGAGGATGAAGAAGCATTATGCCCTGGATCAGGTCCAGCGCACTCAGAATAAGCAAGTCGTTCTGCCCATCTGCCCCCTTGGCCATGAGCCTGTCAAGAGTGTTGATGAGGCGCATAGCAACGTTCCACTCGAAGCCCTCTTGCAGCTTGAAGAACTCCCGAAAGGCCGGGTCCTGTGTGAGTTGGGCGAGGTCTTTGCGTGGTGCTGGTGCTCCTCCTCCGTCAAGGTCGTCATTCATGGCAATGGTGGCAGATGAAGAGGACCGGTGATGCTTGGGAGTGCCGTTCGAAAGGCAGATCTGGGCAAGCAGGCCCTCCACCTGGCGCAAGCCCTTGCGAATCTTGGGTCCATCATATGAGGACAAGTTGTCGAATGCAAGGGACAAGAGAGCTTCCATTTTATTTTATTTCTTTGTTGAGCGATGAATGCCGTTTTGAAATAAGATATCAAGGTATATGTATTAATAGCGATAACGAAGAATCTAGGGACCTGAAATTCAGAGACAATCGCAAAAAATTCTTAGGCGAGGGGGAAGTCGGGGCAGAGAGGGCGCAAATATGTTAATACAGACGACTGGAAAAGAAATGCATTTGGGTATCACGGGCGATGGCAAAGAATGACATGGGAGGAGAGAATAAGGAGAGAATCAGGGAGAGATATAAAATTCCAATTGCGATCAACTAAAGGAAGACGGCTCGTTTGTGTGTGATGCGATGGATGCTCTCTCTGTTTGGTGTAGCTGGGAGGAGGTGCGGGTTGACTTTCCATTTCCCCAGCAACGGGGCCCGCTGGCGCAAGGGAGCGGCACCAGCTAGCGGGCTAACACAACCTATGTAAGCTACTGCACCCCAGACAGCGCGGAATGGGTTTCTGACAGGACCCTGATGGAGTCTTAGGCTGGGGGCTTCAGATTGGAGAGCGCGAGGCAATTCAATTATGAACGAATTAACAAATTAACAAATTCTCAGTTCTCAGGTTTGAGTAGAAGAAATGGGTGCAGCGATGCAAACCCCCCAAGACATGTCTGGTTCTTCCTCCCTTGTATGGTACCTAGATAGTACATGAAGTCTGAGGTTTCATCAGCAGCACACTAGCATTGCCTTGCTTCCAAGCCTAGCAGTGCCTTTGTCCCAGTAAGTCAGTGAAAAGTAACTCCGTACCGGCGCATAGTAACAGGTAGAACTTACTATGAGTTTCAAGCCAGCAGATCCGCCACTACTTGGAATATGCCTCAAAATAATTTACTAGTAGAGAGTTCAGCGGGTGTCGATTAGGGCGATTTCATCCAATGCTATCTACGGAGTACTACCTATCCATAGATTAGGTAGGTGCCTAATGTATTCATTTGCCAGATCTGCTCTGTATCACATACAAAGGCACATCTCTCTCTGATTTGCCAAATCGCCTAATACCTCCTCATCACATCATCCATGCGTCTCTTCATTCTAATAAAATGAGGTCCTACAAAGTGCTTTATCTTAAATCCCTTTCGCTCTTCGAGTTTCATGTCTCACCCTAACCCCTCCTCTTGCATTAACAAACGGAGAGAGTAGGTTACCATCGGGGTCTTTAGCTCAATGTTGGCGCTCATGCAACGGTCAAGCATGCGTTCAGCCTCGCCTTTGGCGCTGGCCGCTGCTTTGTTCGAATGGATTTTTTTATTTAATCAATCTATCGCTCACGTAGCTTGATCGCTGCGGTTCCAAGTCCTTCATACATAGCAAGTTGTCAAGGACTCGACTTTTAGCTGGCTTCAAGCGTCCAGTTTTATTTTTGTGAGATCCATCACCTGGAAGTGCCTGTAAGTAAGGCCCAACTTTAAATCCACCGCACGCACTCTGAAATGCCATTCCACCTTGCCACCTTTGTACCTCCAGTCTGCTGGTCTCCTAAAGCCTTACGATTAGAGCTCACTTGGGCAATCAATAGCAGGCAGCCACCGCCTGTCAGTCTGTCTGTCTCCCAGCCGGGAACCCATGGATATTTACCTGGCGCCACAGTTCCTCTATAACTCCCCCGCCGGTTCATTCCCATGGCCGCCGTCCCCTCATCGCCCAGTCCTGTCTTGGTTCTTGGTCGTACAGACACTCCATCTCACAGCAGGCAGAAGGCTCTATATCCTTGGCTAATTAATCATCGTGATGGCAGCTGCAGATCAGACAGGCACCGAGCCACCACCCTCAGCCTGAGAGACCACTGTGGCTCCTCTATCACAACCGACCGGTCACCAGTTGGCGTAGTATTGCATCTACCGAACGCCGCCGCTCGCAGGCAGGATATAGATGTCCTTGGCCTCCGTCTCGCCGCGCACTCGCCTCGCAGCTCGCTTTGGGGGTGCAGGACACAATAACGCTATCCCAGTCATCTGATGCAGTTTGGTTCTACTACTTGTACAGAGCACACAACAACCATCCATCTCTACCCAGGTAGGTATTTGCAACTCGGCTGCTGCCCCGCCTCTGGATAAGGTAGCCAGACTGCCTGCCTAACCCCACGGGCCTGTGACTACTATTGAGCCCCCTTCCTTGATGGGTTCCTCGCCGCCGCCAACAGAGCCAATAGACGACTACCCTCGTGGCGCCTCGACTACTACAAAGATGCCCTCAAACTCTCAGTTTTCCCCGAATGTGATACCGCCAAGGACTTCCAGCTCCGGCTTACAAGCTAAATCCCAGCGAGCAAGTCACGCTTCTTCCTATCTATCGCGATCTTCAGCGGGCGTCTCCGCCGTCATAGATCCCTTGGCCGACGAAAGCTGGCTGTTCACCCCCTCCAGGAAAGGCAAGGAGCCTCAACGACCGCGACAGCTGCCACCACAACCAAACTCACGGCGGAGCAGCAGGAAAATCGGCCAGGGCCTCGTCATCATGCAGCATCAGAATAATCCGTCAGGTCCGCCTGACCCTTCCAGGTTTGCCCATGAAGACCTCAACTTTCGTAGCCGAGGCACCTGGAACGAGGACAAGGAGCGCATCATAAGGGGTCCGTTTGAATATGTCACCAGTCACCCAGGCAAGGATATTCGCGCTCAGCTCATTGCCGCTTTCAATGCGTTGCTTGATGTTCCTCCCTCAAGTCTCAAAATCATCACCAATGTCGTCGGCATGCTTCACGAATCATCCCTCCTCGTCGACGATGTTCAGGATTCATCGGAGCTCCGTCGCGGCTATCCAGTTGCCCACAACATCTTTGGCGTGGCGCAAACCATCAACTCCGCCAACTACATCTACTTTGCCGCCCTGCAAGACCTCGTCAAGCTCGGCAACCAGACCGCCATTCCCTTATTCGCCGAGGAACTGCTCAACCTGCATCGCGGCCAAGGCATGGACCTGTTCTGGCGAGACACCCTCACATGCCCCACCGAGGAGGACTACCTGGAAATGGTCAACAACAAGACGGGCGGATTGTTTCGCCTCGGCATCAAGCTCATGCAGGCCGAGTCCAACTCATCCATTGATTGCGTACCCCTGATTGACATCATCGGCCTCATCTTCCAGATCCGCGACGACTACATGAACCTGTTCTCCAGCGAGTACAGCCACAACAAGGGCATGTGCGAGGACCTGACTGAAGGAAAATTCTCCTTCCCCGTCATCCACAGCATTCGCGCCGACCCGACGGATCTCCAGCTTATAAATATCCTCAAGCAAAAGACGACAGACGTCCAGATTAAGCGTTATGCCGTCTCCTTTATGGAAGCAAAGGGCAGCTTTGACTATACCCGCAAGGTTGTTGAGACTCTTATCCTGCGAGCTCGCAAGCTAGTGGATGAGCTAGATGGCGGTACTGGCAAGGCTGCTGGGGTTCACAAGATTCTAGATAAAATGGAAATATCATAGGATGGGGTATAAGGTATGAAGGGACCTTATCTGGTACTGGGCAAGGCAGCATGGGTGCTTGACTACAGCGTAATTATGATTTGGGGATTGGAGAAATTGGGGGGGGGTTTTTTTTTTCATGTCTGAATGGGCGAGAGAAAGCTGCTTAAAGGGATAGTCGGATCATGGAATGATTTTCCAACGGGACGACATGCATGCAGGTTCTACGGGAGAAGGGACGGCGCATAGTTGGCAATAATGATCATGATAACCACTAACTCGTCGCACAACGTAGTGCATTTTGCCTCATCAGTACATCTTCTTCGAACAGGGTTCGTCAAGTGTATCCAAGAAAGTTGATCAAATATTAGGTGATTGTTGCTCGTCATTAAATGTCTGCTTAGCCATTGCGCAGTCCCAGTCCGAAAATAAAGAAGAAGCAGAAGAAAAAAACAGCCCACTCCCATACGCCGTGCCCAACGAAACCCAACCCTTCCTTTATCCTATCGTCAAAAAAAAAAACATAACTAGCTCGTCGTGGCAGCTGCAGCGGCTCTCCTCTTTACCATCCGCACCCATCGTCTTCGCCTCCATTCACCCCTTCTGCCAGTCCAATCCTCGCCCTCCTCCCAGCTCGTATGGGGCATCGACACCGCCCGCAGCTTGCCCTTCTCATTCTGGTGGTCCACCACGCCTGTGCGCTCCTCGCGTTCGCTGTATATATCGTACACCCACCGCTCACCCTCGGTCTCGACCTCCACGCCAGTGATGATGCGCTCCTCCACCCAGTCCCTGCTCCAGAGGTCCAGAGCCCACTTCTTCTCGCTCCACACCCAGCCATCGGGGGGCATCACGTCCTCAAAGAAGCGGGTGCCACGTGGTCGCTCGCCAGAGATGCGCGGCTGCGACAGCGGATCGTACGGCGACGGGGAGAAGAGCCAAGGCTCCCACTCGCCAGCTCCCGATGCCTTTTGCAGCTCAAAAATTTCCACCTCGCGCGTCTCTGGGGCTGAATCGAGGATGACGTCCGTGGCGATCCAGTCGTCCATCCACGTCTTGGCTTTCTCTTCGCGAGGTTGGATGTGCTCCTGGCGGGTAGCGGTAAGCAGCCGAGTGACTACAGGATGACCCGACCCGATGACAACCCATCCGCCGATGAGAAATACAAATCTCCAGGGGATGATGTGTGCCGCGATGGTCATGAAGACTCCTCCGACGCACAGAAATAGGAATACGGCAGATGACAGCGCCTCGTTGCTGAAATTGCTAATGGGAACCAGCAATGCCACCACCATATCATGTCCCTGGCTGAAATCATCCATACTATTTTGCAAGTCGCGCATGTTGCGGAAGAAGTCTTTACTCAGTTCCTTGACGGGCCGCACTGTTGCTGCCGGGGCCAAGGGCGGTCCCCTCGCTGAATATCCCAGGCTCTGCTCGCTGGATAGCGTGCCTTTTGGCGGCGCCGGGTGTCTCGCCATGAATCCAGGGATAAACGCCCCTAGGAGGAGAGTGACGATGGGGAGGACGGACAGCAGATATGGGTCGAGGCAGACAAATGTGTAAGCGGCAAGCAGGGACAGCGTGTGAGAGGGGCGGCGCCATGAGAGAATGCGGGTCATTCGAGCCTGGAATTGGAAGACTACACCGATGCGAGCATTGAATCGGCGAAAGTTATTGGACATGGTGGTGAGGTTGAAGTTGGGCCGTTGCGCGAGGGTCGCATCTTCGGCTGAGATGGACACATCTGGGCCTGCGCTGTTGTCGGTAGGGATGACTTGGGCGAGCAGCCTGTCAGGCAGTCAGTGCATCATTCAGCTTGCAGTTTAATGCATTCGGATAGCATTCATCAGGGGGGGTTGGACTGACTTCTCTACCAGCCGATCCTGGAGGTTTGCCTTTTCGCGGAGAGCTGCGAATCCGCCCCGCAGGCCTGACTTGTGTGGTGACGCCGTGGACGGATCCAGCTCCGAGGGTGCCTTTTGGCTGTGGCTGCGATGTGAAAACTGCTCGGTAGATTCATCGCGGCTTTCTGCCAGAATCTCAGCGGTGAATTCGTCCATGTTTTGGCGGTTGTCGGCATGCAAAGAAAACACGGCGCATTGCTGCGTCGGCTAATGATGACGAGGGTGAGAAAGGTTGAAGTTAAGCTTTCATGTGACGCGGAGATTCGGGAGTGATGATCTCAAATGTGGCGTAGTTGCGGCGCCACACACCACTACTAGTACTACTAGTACTGTACATACCACCATCAGCGCTAGCCCACGGCAACTAAAATTAAAGGCTCTCTCATATCATTATCACAATATATGTTTAGAGATTCATTGGCGATGTTCTCAGTTCATCCCGCTCTATGTGTATGGAGATGACTGGGACAGTTTCGGGTTTCATAGGAGCTTTGATGGAGACTCCATGTTTCTATCACGGCATCATGTAGGTCGCTGTGTTAATATCCTCAGAGATTTCAACAGTTTATGGCCTGATGAGAAAGTGTCGAGCGTTTTGACGTTCAAATACCCGAGCTGCGAGTACGGGCCCCCTACGCCTTTTTAATGCGGTTCTGCATGTCAGTGAAGTTGACCACCGGGTCATCGAAGTGGGTAGGTTCAGAGCCAGATAATCGAGCCAATAACTTCACAGCTATATCCGTGACAATCTCCACCTAGAAGGTAAGAGGCAGCATGGTGGGATGAAGCCTGGCGCAAGGTAAGTCTGCAGCGTTGGGCTGGTACTCTCCTACTTTGAGGACATGCGCCAGGGCTTGAGCGCGTCGTGGACGATAGAAATATAATCATCATATATCGTGTAGCTCACTGTGGATAAGTTGCCCGTTGCGACCAGCGGGTTTCTTCTTCCTTTTTCCCCCGCTATAGCCGTGTAAAGTTTAACGAGTATTCAAGGTGAAGTTATCTGGAAGATCAATGAAAGGCTTGCTGTGCATGCTTACTTATTATATTCAAAGGCACAGGCACTCGAATGGGTTGGGGGGACGGGAAGGCCTGCGGAGTCGGCAGACACCGACCACCCCAACTCGACGAATCCAGAAGTTTTACGGAAATTAAGTTTATATGGGTATATTTAGATATATGGGTAATATTATCCCATCTAACGGCTCCTTGTTTGGTATAAATACAGGTCCGGCTGCACAGTAAAATCTTTAACATAACAATAGTGTCTTATCTAGTAATCCTTGAAGCACAGGAAAGGTCAGTTTAGATTTCAAGTAAATGTCTCGGGCTTGATGACAGACATTGGAAACGGCAGCTGGGGTAGAGGGGAGAGTCCCGGTTAGGCGATTCTCTAATCCGCTGTTATGGTTGGGAGACAAGCTGCTTCGCGCTAATCACAGGATGAAAGAGCTTAGATGGAAGAGAGAGGAGTAGCTTCTTTGAATGGTGAGTTTATGGATGGAGAAAGTGTAAATATAGCCAATCGCGCAACTACTTTGGTAATCCGTGCATCTGATAATGGCTCTTTGTGGTGCCTCATACCTCTATCCTAGGCCGCAGCAAGCTTGTCCTAGAGGGATCCTCGTTGCGCAATCAATTATTTAGCACTTTGTATTTTCTTCCTTTTTCTTCCTACTGCCAAGCTAATTTGTGTCCCTTCAATATATATGATCCAGATGCTATTGTATACCTTTTCCAGGTAGAGGGGAAGGGCGCAGAATGGTGCAATAGAAGCTATTACTATGGCCTCCATTAAAGGCAGTTTAGCCAGGTTGTTAGGATTAATTTACTCGCGCGTATCCGTTGCAAACATTCACGCTTTTGATGCTGTGACGTGGAATCTAGGACATCAGGCCTTGAGACTGTAACTAATAAACGTAACCTCAGCAACAATTTACCCTGTAATCACAACTAGCGCTGTAGAGATGCCTTACCTCACCAAGCTGCGACCACGCTGACGCTCGCCCTGGCTCACACTGGCCGGGCTCCAGTCGCGCGATTGGCTGAAGCGGGCGTGCCAAACGCGCATTTCCCTCTCAGTCCCTAGTAGAACGAACATTGGTACTCCGTACCTCATATTAGAGGAAGAGCCTTCTAGGTTTCCTCGTATATAAACCTTTCCTTGTGATATAACGCCTCATAAAACTCGAGGGCGTCTGGCAGTACGATAATTATCAATATACGGCTTCCCTATCCCATGGGTTTCGGTATTTTTATTATTATTTTCATTATAAATATCACGGTTGTTAGTGAATAAGTTGCACTCAATTAGTCCGGGAGGGGCGCTGGCAGAGGACAATCACATCACGGTACCCGCTTTCTTGATTAACACAAGGAAAAGCGTCCCAACCGATGAGGAGGTCAACCACGGCGGCGCAGAAATCTTTGGCAAATTCTTAGATGGCAAGGCAGGTCGTCTCAATGACCTAAATACTGTCAGGGAAAATAAATCAAGCCAAAACAAAACCAAGGTGCCTCTGCTACTATGTACCTAGTATGGTTGTTATTATCACAATCAAACTGTGGAACAGACCACCGAGTAATTAATCAGGTACGCTCTCCCCACTCAGGAGTTGCGGCTACTCCAAAAAGCCAGTAGAAAAAAAGATAATCCGGTAGCCTCCAGCACTAACCGAAATGGCCCTGTCAAAGCTCTGATCGCTTGTACCGGTACCTCGGACGGCTGTCAGTGTCTCTGGTGCAGCAAGTCGTGGCACGCCTCGCAACGCCATGACCGCCAAACCCAGCCTCCAAACCTCACGCGTGCTCCACATCACGAGGTACAGGAACCTCTCTCCACCCACGCGTTGCGCTTTTATTGGCGGCAGACTCTCTGGCCGTCTGCACAAGCGTTTACCGCTGGATGGCCACAGTCAGCAACTCGGGACGGCTCCCCCCAAATCATCATCCAATGCCCCATGGCCCTGACCGACCCGTACTGCTAGAGGCACGAGCTCAGGCCTGTCACCGCCCCAGATGCACTGAAGCGCAACTCCCGATCCTGGAAAAAACAACCTCCATACGACCTGGCTCGCTCGTCGTTGAAGCAACCTCAACCCCCTTTCGGCTTTTTTCTCTTCCCACCCTCTCTCTCGCTCCACCATCGCCATCGCCATCGCCGTCCAGCATCTCTGGGAGGCAGGCTCCTGCCGTTGGCGTCTCTCGAAATTCATCGGATCCACAGCCGCTGCCCTCGCACCTCGCAGAACAACCGTCCGCCCCCCGAGTCCCTGGTCGGAATGAGGTAGCCGTTCGAATGTGCTCAGCTCCCTGACCGGACTGAGGCCTTGACGCTGTCCCTGCGATAAGACGCGAACTCATCCCCCCCCCCCTTCCTCGTGAAAAGCCAGTCGCGGATCAGCACCGCATCGCCATTCCCACCTCCTAGGCTATCGGCTCTATGACCCTGAAGCAGACCACACCTGCTGGGCCTCGTCCAGCAAACGCTTCACCTACTCGATTGTAAGAACAACTATATCCCCTAAGTTGGGGAGAGAAAGGCCCATTGAGAATTGGCCCCTAAGAAAAGAAAGAGAAAGAGAAAGGAGAAAAACCCGAGAGTGGTAGCTAACGACGTCTTCTCTCGATGATAGTACCAAAAACAGATTATCCAATCGAGTACCGTCCGCATCGTTGAGGAGCGCCAGCTCAGTCTCCAACTCTCCAATGCTCAGTGCCACCCCTTCCAACAATCATTCGCTCTTTTCTTTTAGTCGAAATGGAGAAACTGGACAGACAGAACAAATTTCCACCTCCACTACCGGGCCCTACGATTTTTTACCATCTGTGAGCTTCGACGACCTCCACACTAGTATTGAGTCTGCTACTGGCGGTGAATTTCAACTATCCAAGTATCATTCCCCTGCAGCATCGCGGAGTGATCTTGGCTCTTCATTAAGCATGTCTGACAGACGAGCCTCCGAGAAAACAATGGCCAACCCCAATGGCAGCACCACGCGTGTGGGCGTGCCGGCTCCTGCCACTCGGCCTGGGAGATCTGGTTCGATTTTACGCAGGCCGAGCACGTCGAGGCAGACGAGTTCCTCATCTATTTCGACCACCACCTCGGGTTATGTTGATGCCTCAACCGCTTCTGTCGGAGTGCGCACGCGCCGTCAAAGCCATTACCCTCCAGTCTCCAACACCACCGTCACTGCCAAGCCTCCACGCAAATCGATCGGCCCTGGAGTCATTGCCGACAGTGACTCTACAATGAGGACCCCTTCAAAGAGGCGGCCTAGTTTGCTATCAGAAAGAGGAGTCGATTCGGCTAGGACATCCATTGATGGTGGTGCAGATGCTTCTCGTTCGTTTCTTAGCTCACGAAGCGTCAAGGCGAAGTCTACTCAACCAGGTCCGACACTTAGCCAAACGAATATTTTATCCAGCTCCACACTCAGTACAGATCTGTCTCGATCCTCGACAATGGGACCACGATCACCACGACTTGGAGGCAAATCAGGGACGCCATCTTCGTCCTCGAAGCGCGCTTCTCTCATGCCGGGGGCTCACAATGCCTCTCATGCTACTGGACTCGGTGCCCGAACCATCAGTCCAACGGACACGAGGAGGATGAAGCGCATGTCTATGATGCCACACTCGTCAAGCCTTTCTCATGTCGCACATGTGCCGCCCCCACCACCCGTCTCTATGGAAACACGAGCGGATTCTCGATCACCATCAATGATACCGAGGAAGGCGTCTGGAACACCATCGTCGACCCGAACTACACCCGATATCAGCAGAAAGTCTTACAGTTCCGGGCTTTCGGTCGGATCTACTCTCAGCTTCAACACTGTGAGGACATCTACTGGTTCCTTGCAGCCACGCCTACCCCAATCATCTTCAACATCCCGGCTCCCTGCACCAAAGCACACGTCTTCACACAACCCATTGCCGGCTGAGGAGGAGGAGTATGTCCCCCCAGTCCCTGCAATTCCCAAAGCATATGAATCTCCAAAGGAGACGCCGGGCGAGACCTATTTTTTGGCGAGAAAAAAGTCTAGTTTTGGTACCCTTGACGGCATGAGCATTGGCAACAATTCGACCACTAGCATTTCCATGCCTGTTAATGCTGAGCCCATCAAGCTTCAACGTAAGCCAAGTGGCAGAAAACCTAATGTGTCGACCATGAGGAAGGAAGATGAGAAGAAAGCTACCCAGAACAAAAAGAGCCTTGAACCACTCCGACTCCCGCCCTTGAACCTCGGGCCTTTGAGCATGCCCACGGCAGCAAAAGTTGCGGCCCTGCAAGACCAGAAGTCTGCGGACCGAAATTTGAGCCCTCCCTTATCACGGCAGCTTCCCAAGACACCAACTACGCCAATGACCGCATCCAAGAGTTCCTTCTTTTCCAAGTCCCGTTACGATGAAACAATTGAATTACCATCCCTCAGGAGCAGCACCTCTACTCACCGTATTCATCGTAAAACTCCAACACCAGACGATAGCTCTTCCTCAGATTCGTCCATGATTCTTAAAGGGCTAGACATCAAACCTACCATGTCTCCATTCTTGTCGTCATCTGTTCCCAAAGGAGGCGCTACACATGGATACTTGAAGCGATCAAAGACTGGGGGAGACTTCAACACTGTGACAAATTTGATGTTCGAGGAGAAAACACCCCAGAAACCCGCTGGACCACGGCCGCCGAACACTGATAAGCCAGTCCCCAAATCTCCGCCGCTCATCCCACTACCTGATGAACCCCAAACGCCATCTTCTATGAGCAACTTGAGAAGAAAGCTTAGTTTATCATGGAGACGAGGCAACTCTAAAAGTGGCATTGTTGTGCCGCAAGATGTTGTGGACAAAGCCATTGCTGAACAAAACACAAAACAGGATAGCATGCCACCGCCACGTATCCCTGCCTCTGCAACGATGAACTCCTTAACAAACGCTAAACAATCCGGACCGGCTTCAACCGTGAACCAAACTGGCGGATACCTCGACTCTAGGAGAAGAAAGAGTTCAGCTGCCAGTCTGAACAACTTTGGCTCCCACGAGAGAACTAAAAGCGACACCTGGAACTCGAAGAAGGATATCACGGCTGATTCTTCAACTATGCCTACAACCCGTAACACCTCTGTTATGAATAAGCTTATGCGACCCAAAGCATCATCTAGCACTTTGCAAACCGCCGCCATGTACTCGTCTGAGCTTGACAAGGATGACTTAGTCGCAGAAGAGGAAATGAAAAAGTTGGGATCCCGGCGCAAGGAAACAGAAATAGCTGCCAGGACTCTGGATGCCCTGAAAAAGAGAGCTTCGCCAAAGGAGCGTGTTGGCCCCCACGAAGCTATTCGCATTGCCATGCTTAACATATATGAGCGTGGTGAAATTATCGACTATAGTGATATATATTTCTGTGGTACCCAGAATGCTCAAAAAGTGGTTGGCGATTTGTCCTCAGATGCACCGAACTTTGGCTACGACGACGAGCGTGGAGACTATTCTATTATCATAGGTGACCATCTTGCCTACCGGTATGAGATTATTGATGTTCTTGGAAAGGGGAGCTTTGGGCAGGTTGTCCGATGCATCGATCACAAGCTCGGAGTTCTTGTTGCTGTCAAGATTATCAGAAACAAGAAGCGGTTCCACCAGCAAGCTCTTGTTGAGGTCAACATTTTGCAGAAACTTCGCGAATGGGTAAGTAGTCGGCGATTTGACTTCTGGTATACGCACGATAACTAACTTTCACGACAGGACCCTCAGAACAAACACAGCATGGTGAACTTTACTCAAAGCTTCTACTTCCGTGGCCATCTTTGCATATCAACGGAACTCTTAGACATGAATCTTTACGAATTCATCAAAGCACACTCTTTCCGAGGCTTCTCTCTCCGAATCATCAGACGCATGACTAAGCAAATTCTAAGCTCATTGGTCATGTTGAAGAAGCACAAAGTTATTCATTGCGATCTCAAGCCCGAAAATATCCTGATGCGGCACCCGCTCCACGCGGAAATCAAAGTCATTGATTTTGGTTCCAGCTGTTTTGAGAGCGAAAAGGTTTACACATACATCCAGTCTCGATTCTACCGGTCGCCTGAGGTTATTCTTGGTATGACGTACGGTCTGCCTATTGACATGTGGAGCGTTGGCTGCATTCTCGCAGAGCTCTTTACAGGTGTTCCTATTTTCCCCGGTGAGAATGAGCAAGAGCAGTTGGCTTGCATTATGGAAGTGTTTGGTCCGCCTGAGAAGCACCTG
Organism: Sphaerostilbella broomeana; assembly: GCA_930272545.1. Lineage (NCBI taxonomy): Eukaryota > Fungi > Ascomycota > Sordariomycetes > Hypocreales > Hypocreaceae > Sphaerostilbella > Sphaerostilbella broomeana. The sequence goes on from CAKNET010000038.1 coordinate 206,638, forward strand.
ATCGAGAAGAGCACAAGAAAGAAGCTTTTCTTTGATTCCATGGGTAAACCCCGATTGACGGTCTCGTCAAAGGGCCGTAGACGGCGGCCATCTTCAAAGACGTTGCAGCAGGTTTTGAAGTGTGATGACGAAGCATTTGTCGATTTTCTTGCCCGCTGCTTGCGTTGGGACCCGGACCGACGCCTTAAGCCCGAAGAAGCCATTAGACATGAGTTCATCACGGGTCTCAAGGCGCCCGCCCCAATGCCCCGTTTGCCGATGCGTGAGTCGTCACCTGTCAAACGCCACAACACCATATCAGTGCCACGGCCACTACCGGACCCACCAGGGGTCACTGTCAAAGTCAGCTCCTCTTCGATGCGTGCAGGCGCCAGCCCCCAGAAACCAGTGTCGACCTCCGCTAGAAGGGTTTCTGGCGCTACCGCGGCCACAATGGCAAGTCTCAATAGGCGAACAAGTGCTGGGACTATGCTAGCCGGAATGACTGCCACATCTAGTACTAGTAGTCTCCCCCGAGCGGCGGGTCGAACCGCAAGCGGGAGGCAAGACGCTGCTGCCGCGGGGGCGACAGTGGCTATGAGTCGACGATCTTAGAAGCAGTTTGGAGGGGGTTGAACTGCGTACGAGCAAAAACAAATAATATGTTTTAAGGTGTTTTATAAAATTTCACTAGCATTTTACCTTGATGATCGCCATGACTCATTGGTTATTCGCTGCGTTTACGTTAAATCGATAAGGCGTTCTCCAGCTAAGCCGGCAGAAACAGCTGCTGGCGTAGTCCCCTCTTTGTATTTCGGAACTAGAGCTAAGGAGGATGAATGGATGGATGAATGGGTGAGAGAGCAGAGGAATAGGTGGAAGCGAGAGGAATGAGCATCACCCTAGGCTAAAGGGTAGTCTGTTTGTGGTGAGCGTCACGAGGGGATGGAGAACAGGCCATAGCGCACATCTTGTCCAGCGATGCCCACCAGGGTATGGAAAGAAAGGTGCATGTATTTTGCTATAAATGTCTCCTTTGTGGATTCTGATTTGTTATCCCCCTTTTCCTGAAACAACTATATATGAAGACGAAACGACAAAAAAGGGGAGCGTACGCGCGACAGGGAGAGCATGATGGGTGATAGCAATTTTTGGCACTTTTTTTTCGTTTCCTTTTTTTACATGCCCCCCTTTATTTTTTGGGATTCCCTAGTTGCAGAGGGGAAGCAAGCCAGAAAGACTTGAGGAAGGGAAACTTCCCACTCTAAACATAGAGGGTAATGATTACCATCATCATTTTGAGAGTGGAGGACAAGAAATGAAAAGGGGAGAGAGAGGGGGGCCTATGTTCCATATGGGATGATAGTCCACGTAGACAAGACGAAAGTGTATATAATATTCATTGACAATAAATATCCTTGGGGATACGAAAGATGAGAAGGGGAAGACTTACCCTGAGTGGTGGGACTCTTCGCTAATGATGTGCAAGTGAGGAACGCTGATCAAGTCAGTTATTATTAGAAGTTAGGGCTTCGTAGGAAGTTTGGGGTGAGGTGAGGGAGGCCGCTCATGGCTGAACAGAGGCTTGTTTTTTCTTCTACTTCTACTTCTACTTCTTGATTGTTGTGTTGTGTTGTGTTGTGTTGTGACTAAGAGGGGTGTGAAGTCTGTATCAAAGGGGAGAAGAGAGAAAGAGACAAGAAAATAGATTACTATCGACTAAGATGGGGTCTGAAACAAACAAGTTTGAGTTGTCACGTCGAATTAGACACTAAGAAGGAACGACATGCTACTTGTTCACACATTCTCCCTCTTTGCATGTCTAGTCTGCGCAATTCATGACAAACAGCATGCTTTAGTTTTGTTGATTCTGTTTAAATGATCATATTCTGAGGCCTCCGTTGTTGTGGATCGCCATGTCTAAGTTGTCAGGGCCATAGGACTACGTCAGATCTAGCGCATATGTGCCGCAGCAATTCCTTCTTGCGAAGAGGAAAAACTAGCAAGGAGGAAGATAAAGTTATGGCTAACTCGGGAAATACCTAGTCTAGGGGGGAAACCGCATGATGTACGATGGTGGAGATGGCACGGAGCATTGCAAAAAAAAAAATGCTGGAGGGGGGGTTTACGCTTGATGCAGGTGGAGGAGGGGCGTCAACTGGTGGTGTTTTTTTATTGTTATATTTTGTTCTTTTGGTTTAGATTAGGCCGCGAAGCTCACCTGAGAATGCCTAATTTGGGAATGGGACATCTGAATTGGAACTGTGGCGACAATAATGCCCATGCACAAAAAGACGGGTTGCAAGCCGCCGCTATTGCAGTTTTGTTGCAGCAGTTGGCCACTCTGTACGGAGTACAAAGAGGAAGTTGGTTTAGTTGCCAAAAAAGGATTGACAAACGGCGCTAACCATAATGGGAGCCAACTTTCGCCGCCGGGTCAGGCTTATTTCGTCGGCCGAGTAATTGAGCCTTATATCTACTAGGCCGTTGACACGGGGAGGGGTGCACCGACCAGTCACTTTTTGGGTGCTGTAACTGCAATAGGTAAACTGGAAACTGTTGGAACGAGTATCAATGAGCACCCTTTCAAGAACCTCTGGGTCGCATTGCGTACCGATACATGGACATGCCAAGAGTCACTCGGACGCATGGGCATTTGACAGGCAGCGACTATAACAATGACGAAGTTTCCAAAACGAAACATTGGTAATGCAGTGAATTCTGGAAGTGTCGGAAGGCTTAGGAATCAAGACACAAAATGCCCCGAGTTGGTGGTGTTGCAATTAACGACCGGTCTCGTGATCAAGGCATGACGCTATGAAAAAGCGGAGGGATTCAACAATTGAGTCATCCTCAGACATCCTTAATCACTGTGCGTCGTATGTGATTGCTGGCCGTAAATCCGCAGATGAATGCTGTCGGTTTTGTCTAGGAAAACCGGCAGCACCGGGGCGGATGCCGAACATGAACGGACGACCGGGGATGGAAAAGCGGGTCCGTTAGGAAGCCACCAAGAGAGGCGCAGCACAGGAGCTGATACTCTTCACCTGCCAGCTCTGTCTCTCCATGGCGTGGTGTTTTATTATGACTGATGCCTTGATGAAGATGCATATCAGGGGACAATAAAGTGACAGGAGGCTTGCGGTGCCGCATCGCCAAACAGTGCTCAATGCAGGTCAAACGAAGACAACCGATGAGCAATACCCATCCCACCGGCCCAACAGGGTTCGATTCGAAAGTACAGGAGGTTGCAAGGGTGATGACGAGGACAGGCTGGCAACGTCACGCGCTTGCAGCGCAACGTCAACCACGTCTTGGAAACTCCGGGAGCAATGCAGATAATAGCGGAATCATAATTATTTGTAAGAGTATCTCTTAGATGGTTTCACCAACGTCATACTTGATGCTAGACATTGCGGCGGGGCGTTGGGGCTCATGAAGAGCGATTGATGACATCAAGCCTAGTGAACGTCTCGGAAAAGCTCACCACGCCCGCTCCCTTCGGGGGGCATTGTATATGGCGGGCGTTTTGGGGGGATCTTCCGCATCACCCCATTAGAGTAGCCTGTAGGTAAGCCTGGCCATATTCGCCGCCGTCATTGCCCGGTGCTTGGGCTTGGGCTTGGGCTTGGTGTAGTCTTGCTTGCGCTGCCGAACCTGGGGAGAGCTTCTACCTCCACGAACACGCTACTAATGATTCCCCATTGTCAAGGCTTCTGAAAAGCTCCCCAGCTGGCTCCCTCCTTCAACCACTAGTGATTTGAAGCGCGCTTGTCGCTTAATGGCGTTTTCAGGACAATTTGGTCTCAAGGTGAGCCGCCGTCTGACTATTGAAAGTGGTGGCGGGCTGAGAGCAATGAACCCCAACCAACTTGACTCAGCCACTTGCCGAACCCTGATCAATTGATTCCCGCGACGATACTTGCATCTCGAGGCTGAGAAGGGCAAAATAGAAAAAAAAAAAAAAATTAAACAAGATCAACTCAACTGAGCAGTCACCGAGGGTTTGACTTAAACGCCACGGCATCTTGTGTACTAGCTAGCTAAGTAGTAGTTGATTCGGAGCAACGTGCATGTATATATTCTGAATATTTTGTGGCTGGAAATAATGGTGGGTTCGGGGCAAAGCGATGTAACGGATAGCAAAAACGCCAATTGTAAGGTGTAGAACAAACACTCCGATATCGACTCATCGGGAACGCCGTAGGCTTACCTGCGTACGTACCAGAGTAGAGCCAGAGGTGGTAAATGGAAGCTACCGATTTATTATAATTCCTAGGGAACGTGAGGCGCGAGGGTGGCTGCCAGGCCCAGCTTCTGTGACACTGTGTCTTTCCTGCCTGTTTCTGCACCTACAGTTTTACGCAATACCGTGGGGCAGGAGTCAAGCGTATCACAAAGTATGGAAAGCACGTGCGGATCGTTTACAGAGGGTGTAGGATATAGGTAGGTAAGACAGGAAGGAACTCACCAAGGTGAGTCCTCGGTTGGCCTCGTGGGTTGGAAAGTGAAGCCAAGCCCCTGCCGCAACAAGGCTGGTTAGGTAAGACTCTGAAGAGCTAGGAAGGCGCCGATGTGGGAGAGTAGTAGGTGTGAGTCAATTAGTGGAGGGGAGCGATACCGAGGCCATGGATTCAAACCAGCCTGGGGCGTGATCTGGGAGGTGGCTTCCTATATTTGGCACACTACAGTGCGTATATCGACATAGGCATGGTCTACAAACAGCTCATCCATCATCTACCTATGGATGTAACCGTTACACAATCGCCCTCACTGGTAAAGAGAATCGCAGATTCAGGACCGCCGGGTTGATTACCACCCTTCTATTCGGTGCAAACACCCATATCCTTCCAATTCGCCGCCTCAGCGTTGTCGACTTTCTGTATGACGATCGATGATTAAGCCTTGGACTCTTTCGTTTCATTATGTGCAGTCACTTACAGAGGCATCTACCACCACCCTCTTGATCGCGTCCCGCAGCCGCACGCAGGCATGTCTCAGACAAGGCAGCGCCATCCTGCACGAGCATCTTCTGTCAAACAGACAATTGTAGTGGTGGTGGTGTCTCCGTTCGTGCAGCTCTGAGATGTGCATCGCCATGATGGTGGTGATGGCGGTGGTGGCGTCCACAGAGCATCCTCCATTTCTGTGAACACCAAATTCCCTGTAAGTACCTACCTACTCCAAACCGGGGTTAACAAATTAAGGGACTAATAATTCAATCATATTTTTATATTTCTCTTCCATATTGCCCTAACCCAAAAGCCTGTGGCGGTAGGACACTTTCAATAGCGATAATCAATAGTGACAAGCGTCCGGCTTGGTGGCTTGCTTTTTGGCTGCCTTAGTTCCGACATAATGGCCAACGAGGCCCTGCCGGCTCATGCTGACTCCACCGTTGTCGGGCAAAAGGCCCATTCAATCTCGGGCATCCACCCGGAGCGATCATCAATAGCCAGCCTTGGCACAACGGAGGGTACAATATAGGTCTGAGAAAATGAAGCCTCGACAACTGCTGATTGTGAGGCCTGCCTTGGAGCAATGATGATATACGATGATATACGATATGGGGTGGGTGCAGTCAATCTCAAAATATAGTAGGTGCAGTACGTCGTACGTCGTGGCTGTTGACTACTAGGATGGTGCATTTCTGACTTGGACCAATGTTTAGGTAAACAGTCAACCAACGTAACGGGAACATGAGTGATCATGAAACCAGATGCAAAAGCGGCCGCCAGAACCGTGGGCTCCCAGATTAGGCAAGGCAATTTCCTCTTTGATCGCGGGAAGTGCATGGGGCTGAGACACGCAGGCTCGTGTTCCAGACTTAAAGGCTTCCACGGCTGGCACTAGTTTTGTGTTGCATACATCATGATGGAGAACCAGAGCTAGCCAGCCATAATTTGATGGAAGGCCATACTCTATCCAGATGCAGTGGGCTCCCTCGCCATTCTTTCTTTTGGAGAGCCAGCCACGGAGGGACGACACTTGGAAAAGTATCTTCGCTAGTGGATGGGGAACCCCCCCCCCCCTGGGGGGGGATTTTGTTTAAAAATACAACGGAGATTTTGGCCTTTTCTGGGTAATTGTTTGCGGCGTCGTGCTAATGTATAGGCTGAACGTCGTTCCTCTTGTCAAGGACTACAAGATAGCTTGGATATACTTGGTCAATTTATTTAGCATCTCAACACGATGACGCACAACATACGAGATGAATTGGCACTCTTCCTGTCATCAAGCCAAGCGTTGTATATTTGGTATAGCCACACGCAATTCGACAGCCGCCATAGGCAGGGCTATTTAGTGTTACATGGGCGCGTATACAATGAGGTCCTTGAAGGATTTCTCGGGAGCTTCTCGGAGGCCACTATACGGCACTTTGTCTCTTCTATTTCTGAACTCAATCCAACGCCAATACATTGCTCATGTGAGTGCAATTTTTGTATCAAGATGACAACGCTCTTCAGTCATGCATCTTGGAACGAGCCGTCGGTGCTGACGACGCCCAAGCGATTTGCGTCCTTCCCGTCTTACTCAGCAGCCTCGTGACGGCAGCTTGGGGCAGCTAAAGGACACCTATCAAAGACACAATCTTGGGTCGCACAATCCTAACGACAATGGTGAAGTTGATGTATCTCAAGGGCTTTGAAGGAGCATCAACGTTACTGTTGGTCTGGGAATTGAACCATTAAGATACGAACATCTGATCGCATCAGTACCTACCAACTACTTGTAATATTTTTTTGGTCTAATTAGCCATGTTATATCCCCCAAAGATGATGGTTAGAAACCCAATCATGTGTTCTATCGTTGACCAACCACCTAGGGCTGCGATGGCCATCTGGGCAGAAGTAAGATATCGGGATAATATAATAAACCACCAGGGAAATGACATGACCCTACCATGCCAGGACGTCTCACCCTGCCCCCTTCTGGCCTAGTATACTATAGTAAGGGAAGTATATCTAAATCTGTGAGATGTGGTTCAATCCCGCTTACTTCTTGCCGATAAGTTTCCGTCTGTTGGTATCACATCTGCGTTTAGAAATAGAGCTACAATGGTGAAGAAGGGTATTCCCGTTTGTGGGTGCTGACGGCACCGATAAACTGCGGACAAACAACGGGGCCGCAGGCAGGCAGGCCGACGACCCATTGCCCAGGTTCATGGGAAGCGGATCGAGCAGTTTACGTTCTTATGCTGTGCGACCTTTTCTGTAGATGGGGTGTGAGAACTGACGTTCCAAGACTTCCAGGGCCTTCTTCGGACGGGACGGGACATCTTTCCGTACACCTAAGACCCACGAGTGTATATCTTATTTTATTTTAATTTATTTTTAGGTGTTCAGTATGTACCGTTCTCTAGAATCTTGAGATATCTACCAAGGTACCTAGTCTCTGGTTGTCTAAGTTGAAGCGTTGCGATGCGATATGTTTCATGTGGCTGGCCACCCTAGGACTGAGTCATATTACCTTTGGTAAAAAATGATGCACCGTAAATTACTTGCATGTAATTGTCGTCAATCCTTGAAGCTTCATGGCAGGCTGGCCCAAGTCAAGTTCTTTTCGCGTGCATGTCCCTCCCGTGATATTGCTGCTAGCGCGCGTCCATCGACTCGGGTCCCCATTGCTTTCGTGGCGGAGGCTGGAGGCATCTGCCCAGTGGGTGATGACGTTCTCCAGGGCTATAGCGCATCACGCACAGTGGGAAGGGAGCGCTGGAAGCTGTAGCGGGTAGGTGCGAGGAGCACTGTAGGGCGCTCCAGTGAACCTCACCAGAGCTAACATGGGCTAAAAGAGCGGGCGATTGTGCGGCACGTGTTGGTTTACCCGCAGTTCCGCTCCATCACCCGTCTCCCCGTCGCCCGTTCTCCCTTACGATCTTCGTTACCTGGGGATATGACACGCCGTGTCTACTCGGGCCCTACATAGGTGCTGTCTACCTGCTCTTAGGCATGCAGCTTAAGATAGCAGGGCATTTTTTGGTTCTTTCCATTGCAACAACCTCGATTCTTTTGTCCCGATTCAGCAATGGCGACGAGGCCGGTTCAAGTGCCTAAGAAGAAAGAGGTTCGTGCATCGCAGAGATGATGATGATGAACGAGCTGCAGCCGACGGATGTGCACTGTCCCTAGGTTTCTGCTCCTTGCTATGCAGCGAGTTAGTTGGACACGGTGATGGATATTTGTCACACACGCACACACACGCACTCTCTCTCTCTCTCTCTCTGTTGGCGGCGTGCAAAGAGTATGAGGGAGAGCAAGTCAGGCAGGGTCGTTGAGCCACTTGAGCCACAGGAAAACGAGCTGACATCGCACACCCCCACCACTGTTCAGCCTTGCTGCAGGACAACCTTGACGCCCCTCCAAAAGACTCACCACTGCCGGGTATGACTCCTTGAGGCTACCGGAGGCCCTTTTTGGCTTCTTTACGGTGTACATTCCCCAAGTTTTGCTCATTCCATTGTGCTGCGCCTTTGAGGCCGAAAGGGAGGGGAGGGGAGGGAAAGAGGAGGTGGAGGTGGAGGGGGGACGAGACGGACCCTCGAGCCACTGAGGCTGGGTGGTCTTGGTGACGGTGGGGAACTAGCTCCGAGGTCCACGATGCCTCTGACCTTTGCTGGGCGCTTGTTCGTTCATTCATTCACTATGTCCCTCATCAGAGCATTGCGCGGCCGGATCAAAACCAGGCTTTGCTGGAGCCTTTCTGTCCGGCGATGCCAGATACGGAGGGTTGTCAATGGCGGCTTCAGCCGGTTGAATAGGACGGGATAGGACAGGATAGGACAGTATTGTCGGATGCAGACGGACGGCCGGCCGAACTTCCAGTGCCCGCCTGTCTGCTGTTAGCAGTCTTTGTCTCACGGGAACGCAACACGCACACGCACACGCACACAGTCGCACTCCCACTCACACTCACGCACCGTTACGTGGGTGGTGGTGCATCGTTCGCTGGCTCGCCCGCTGGGTCTGGCGTCTGCGGCGGTAGAGGCGCCTTGCCACCAGTTGTTGCCTTGCCCCAAAGTCGCAACACACCACCCACCCACTTTGCTTACCACAGCCCAAGGTCCCAGATGGATGAATAGACCCTTGCCCACCAGCCCAAAGCAATGCATCGCCCATTTCCTGCACCACCTCTTTTTGGAGCGACTTGTGGTCCTGCGACTACTTTCTCTGGTCTGGTCTGGTCTGGTCTGCCCTGCCTCACTCGCCGCTCCACCGGCTCGACACCTCTCCCTTCCCTTCCGCGCTGTACCTCAGCCTCGGCCACGAGGACCGGCGACGAGGATTCCGGCCGTTGCCCCCCCTGCCACGATGCTTTCCCCAAACAAACAGCGACAGAGACGACATTGTGCTTGTGGTTGTGCTGTGAGCCCCTCCCCTTCCCTCCTCTTCCCTCCCCAGCTGGGGGGTGGGGGGCGTGCCACTATTGCCAAAGTCCCTGCCTTGCCCGTCCTACCCAGAGCCAACCTTGCACCGGCTTTCTCTCTTTCGTCCTGTCCTTCGTTCGCGACACGCCCTGCCTTCTGACAGTTTGTGTTCGTCGTCCGGCCCTGCCCTGGTCTGGTCTGGCAGCAAGCCCTAGAGGTACTCTCTCTACCTACCGGCCGTACACTGCCGATTCCCTCTCGTACTTTGACACCTGGGCCTGGCTCCCGCCTGACGTCGTCAACGTCAACTCTAGGCTGCGATGCTGAAGCTATAAGGCTTAGATGCCTCGTCCCTTCTCACCTGCCTGCATCTCTATCACCCCATCCCACTCCGATCGTTCATAAACCGTCTCCGCAGTTTTCCTTTAGACTACAGTGTTTCCTTGCTTAATTTATCTTTCTTCTGTCACTGCTCTTGTTGGTGTCTTTCTTTCTCCCCCCCATCTCTTGTGCTTGTTTCTCTTTGACGTCCACTCGTGTCATAAAAAGAGCCAGCCACCAACTTCGCAGGGCTAGTCGGACGCAGGAACTGCCAACCGAATTGCTTCTTGAACGAACGGCGTCTTTTGTCATTTGTCCGGGACAGGGAGATCAGTGTTGGCCCAAGAAACTGGCCGCATCTCCGAGGCGACCTCATACGCGGCCATCCCCCCCTCTCCCTCCGCGGCCCGCCGAACCAACGGATCGTCGACCAATACGATACCGTCACCTTTTTTCCCACATTAACGCACATATACATCACAATGTGCTACCAACTTGTCGAACTATACTCGGCGTGCCGCTGTCTTTACTACAAACATGCCATCGATCGCTGTGCGGCATATGGGCGGCCCAACCACGATATTCAAAAGCGCACCATATATGTCGGATATGCCTGCAGCGCACACACCGGCCACGGTGATCAACATGCCCCAACTTTTACCTACTCAGATTCTGGGTACAGCAGTGGTCGCTCGAGTAGTAGGGCCTGCCGATGAAAAGTACTGTCTTCGGTAGCGGGCTGCTTGGTGTGGCCATTGACTCGCCTCCGGCGCTTCGAGTTCGACGACTGGATCGCGTTTCTCTACTCTGCCAATCCATCGTCATTGCTTCCTCTACTCGTCCGCCATATTCGCCAGGCTGCCTTGTCTCCTCCCACTTAGGACCACTTTGACTTGATTCTCCAAAGTCCAATTCAGCTCTTCCTAGGATGACCGCAGTCCATTTCTTCTTCATTTTCTTCTCGCTCTTCACCACTCACGACCTCCATGACGTTGCCGAAGACACGGAAATGAGATGACGATATTTCTCTTCTCGATGGAAATCATGGTCTTGATGCCTCTTCACGCCTTGTAGCAAATCCATAATTCCGACCTCGGCTCCATTTACGAGATCATTGCCGGTATTGCCATTGGTCTCTTATCTTCACAGCATCCGGCATACTCTTCATCTCTTTACGACAGTCATCTGTCTTGTCCCATTTTTTTTCCTTCTGTCAATTTTTTTTGTTTTGCATAGCATCTGGTATTGGGACTTTTCTTTTTGTCTTTGGGCTTAGGAAACGACGACGAAGACGACAGCTGCGCTTAGTGTGTAGCCACGATGCCTCAGATTAGCATGATATGCTGTCACGAGATTAGCTCACTTGCATTGTTCCCTATTCTTCAAGATTTTTAGCCAACTGGCTTGGCTATGGTGTACACGGTATGGCTCGGCATAGACTACCCCCCCGACCGGTCTTCTCCCTTTTCTTTGAACCCTCCTGTTGTTTACTCGGCAGCTGGTTGATTTCAACCCGTTCTTTTATTTCCATTTTGGCTTGGGAGCGTTTATTCGGACAAGGCATATGCGGAATATACCTAGCGTTGCATACATTGGAACTTGGATAATGTCTTATTGGAAGCGGGTACGTGGGAATTTGATTTTGGCAATGCGTCGGCTTCAGGTATTACAAGCGGATTTGTGGACATGCTCAGCGCAGCCATGCCGCTACTTTCACTTTTCGTCTCTTCTCACTTACTTTTTTTGTCTTGCTCTTCTCACTATGTTTTCTTGTTTACTTGTACCATGATGCATTTCTTTAGATGGGCCGCGCAGTGCGCAGCATGTTGGCAGAACGGTGGCAGGAACCAACCCAACACACCTCACAAGAGCAGCACTGGAGGCTGCACACAACCAATTTAGACAGACACGAGATTAATTAAACATGGACTGTTTGATTTTTCCATATATAAGCCTTCCTCTTTAGGTGCAAGTGATCTCCACAGCGGTGAGTGAATGCCGCGGGACCTTTTGCGGCGGCGATGGAACCTCTGAGATGTTTACGATGTTGGAACCTTTTTTCTTTTCCTACCCCAGTGGCTTATCACATGCTTGACAGATGGACCCATGTATGAACTGTCGAAATGTCAGGTAGCCGCTTGATTGACGGAGCAGTTTTGAGCCTTTCCATTCATCATCCCCACAAAAAAAGCGAGAATATTTCATTCGGGCCGTGTATGTAAATACCTAGGTATGTACCTAGGTTCCGTAATGATGGGGCAGCTGGCTGTGCGGAAGCATACCAGTAATCACTACGCGCTGCGAGCCCCACAGCATTCGATGGGAATTGTCCCGGACAGCATGGAACTGTTTAATTCTATCTTTTCTTTTCCTTCTTTTAACGTTCCTCTTACTTGGGGGGGCGGTTATCAAAGGGTGGGTGTTTTAGTAGTTATGGAATAGAAAAGTGTCTTTTTGTATAAGCGAGGCTGTTCCGCCGGTTGGCAGCGGAGGTGGCCGAGGGATGTGTGAGCGGATATGTGCGTTCGTGTGGCTTTTGGTGATGAAAGAGAGAGAGAGAGAGAGAGATAACACTTAGCCTATGCAAATCAACTAAACTAACTAACCTTACCTTACCTTACCTTTCTGGTAAGTGGATAAATGGAAAATCATAGTAAGAGCCCCCACATCCCGCATATACGTACGTATTTATGTATGGATATGTATAGACATGTGTATGTATAGGCACGTGTGTGTATACTGCAGAATGTTTGGGCTGTAGAAAAAAGTAGGGGTCCTGTGCCTGAGATGTGATGTTGATGGCGGATTGTTAGTTTTATTAAAATAGACAGTTACAATTTGAGGGGGGAAGAAGAACAAGAAGAAAAGAAAAGAAAATCCCCATTTTAGGAGACTAGAACGGATGAGCTGAGGGATTGTCAGGGTGTAGAGACGGGCCGTTGTGATGGATGATGATGAGGGTGACGATGAAGTAAGCTGGTGCGTTTGGCAGGGATGAAAGCGGTAGACGCGCAGAAGAAAAGAACAAGAAGAATAAGTGAGGAACACGTGTGAGGAAGGAGGTATCCCGCTACAAGGCGATCTGGTTCTGCGATGTATGTGCAATGAGGAGGAACGAGGTGAAGGATGAATTGACTTGCTTGTATGTTTGTCTCATAGTTACTTAAGGTACCAATCCCAATGGCATTAATGGGGATGATGGCTGCTGGTGTTTAGAAGACTTGTTGCAAAGTTGACAGGGGACACACATTGTTCATCTGGGAGTGAGTGGGCTCTGCTCTGTTCTGCTCTGCTCTGTTCTGCTCTGCTCTGTTCTGCTCTGCTCTGTCGGTAGAAACGGACTTGTTTCTTACCACGGGCATGGGACACGAGCATGGGGGGCTGGTGCTGGGTTTTCTATTTTTAGGCAGACTTGGAGGCTTTTTTTTTTTTTTTGGCTTCGCATAGGGAAAAAAAGATGCAGGATGGTTTTTTTTTTTTTTTGCCCGATTGGGTGGAGGGTCTGGCGTGTGGTTGGTTGGGGTTGGGGTTTACTGGGTGGGTGTGGGGTGGGGGAGAAAGGGAAATCTGCAATACGGAGGTAATTAGTAGGCCAAGAGGCTGGCTGGCAAGCTGGGTGAGCAGCCTTGTTTTAGTTGTGGCTGGTGGGAAAAGGCTTGTCGAGTTATAGCTATAAGAATTTAAAATAAAAAAAGTAACAATGACATGTTGCTGAAAAGGGCTTTAGCGGTCTGCCTTCTCTTGTTGCTCCCCCCCCCCATGGGGGTGTGATCTGCAGGTCGGAACAGTGCTACACGGCATGTGCTTGGCTTTAGTTGGTCTTTTTGGCCTCGGATGTGGCGAAAAGAGGGCGGGGGAGAGAGATGGGGATTTGAGTTGCCTTTGCCCGGGGCGAGTTTGGATGGGATGGCGGAGGGGATTTCTGGTGCAGCCGTAACCTGTACCTGCATCTGTGTAGGTAGGTAGGTGTGTGGATGTGGATGCATGTCTCAAAATAACCAAGATTTGGTGGATGGATGAAAAGGGTGTTGCTGTACTACGTATGGTATGTTGATGGGAGGAGGCACATCTACATAAGTTGATAAAAAAAATATTTTTATGGGTGTGGTGATGTTGTGTGTGTGTGTGTGCATGCATTCGGCCCCTGATTTAATTGCATCTCTGTTGTGATACTGGCATCTCTTATCACGATTCCACCCCAGGTACCAAGGTGCTGGGTCGAACAAGTGCGGGAGGTGTGTCTGACATGAGGTGGAGGGCAGGGACTGCTTGAGCCACAGGAACTCTGTGCACCCATCCCATGTCGTATACAAGAGAAGATGGACAGTAACAAATATGACGACGGGTACGTGCACAGAACAGATTGGATGGAAAAGGGAGGGGATCCCATCCCCATGTGCCGAGTTGGGTGGTGTGCGACCATGGCGGACAGCAAGGCGCAAGGCGTCTGTCATAGACGCCTTGGCGCGGGCAAAAACAAAATATGGCTGCCTAAATGACCATGAGATGGCTCAAGTTAGCCTATTCTTCCGATCCCTGTGATGACAATGATGATGATGATGATGATGATGATGATGATGACAGGCCCGGGTAAGGAAAGAAAAAGAAAAAGAAAACAGCTTCTCTTCGATTGATGGAAGCTGGCTCTCTTCTCCCCTCTAATAAACAGGCTCTATGGGCCGAGGTAGGGATTGGAATTCGGTACAAGACCAATTGTAAGTGTATCTTCGCTTAGGCACTTGCATGACTCATCGGATACACGAGCCTGCACCTAACTTTTAGCGAGACTCAGAGTACTGTACTAATAAGGAGGCTGCTGCAGTGGTCCATCCTCCCCCAGCACCACCACAGCGCCATTCATATTCCGAGTGCATTTCGCGGTCGCCGAGATCACCAACCACCAGGCTGGTGGTGCTGATGGCTTAGGCGTATTCGGCGGTCATGGATATTGACCCAATTCTCCGGGGCTGTCTCTTTTTTTTGAGGGGGGCTCTTGAATTATAGGAATAGGCAAGTAGGTGAGGTATGTAGGCAGGCATAGAGTGCACCTACACAGCATACTGACGTCCAGGTAGGCACGAACCTGGACGTTATACCAAATATAAGCAGTGGAACCTCAGGCATCAACCAGCCTGTTATTATTCTACACAAATACTGCCCCTTTTGTTATCTCACAAGCTCCTGTATTTTTACGCCTGGTATGCTATGTCACAACGTCACGCTGTTGATCGCAAGGCAGACTCGGCTGTTCTTTTTTTTTGTTTGTGGTATCAGATGGGATCCATCCATTGGCACTGTCCGACCTACTGTACCGCTAATGCAAGGCTTCTAGGCATCCAGCGGCTAAACAAACTCTATCTCTGCTTCAATGCCCTACACCAGATGAATATGTCTAAATGCACATGAGCTCTCTGTGTGTCAATCATGGAGCTTGCATTGCAGGAGACACAATGACTGACTGAATGAGCCATCGCTTCACGAATGTGCTTGTTTCCTCTCCCAGCAGGCGCGGCGGCTCTGTGACGATCCTCATGTCAGTTGTTATGTCTTCTATCCACAACCCAGACCCAACGCACAAAGGGAAACGTGTTTCGTCGAGAGTCAGATACCCTGGACATTCTCAGCTCCTGTGACAATTCTCGATGGATGGGCACTGCACGCTTCTCCGGATCCTTGTTCCTCGGGAGTGGCAGAACTAAGCGATCGGCGACTTGGCGTTTTCCTCACCCGGCGTCAAACTGGTGTTCTGATCTCTCAAGCATCTCACGCTCCTCTAGGACGCTATCTTCCTAGCCTTGTTAAGGTTCTTTTTTAAATCACCATTAATATTAAGCGCATACGTTGGCGAATCTAGCATCTGCAATTATAAAACCTCGTATCCTCCAGGCCACGTTGAAGCGGCGAGGCCGAATGGGGGTCCAAATATCATTTCTAATGGGAGATGGCATCGCCTTCGCGTCATGAAGTAAACCCCTCAGCGGATGTGTGGTGAGGGGTGTTTTTTTTTTCATGTGGCTGTAAGAGGAGGCTGCAAGCCATTGAACCCCGAGACAGGATGCCGAGATCTCAAAATCCTTATGATATGAGCTGCAAATGTCGTGGAGGTGTGTGGTGTGTTTTGACTTTATCTGCCGCAGGTGAGTAACTACCCTGCAGTGACATGAGTCCGAGGCGAACACAGTTATGTTGTCGGAATATTGATGAGGCTCAAGACCATTGAGGCTTGGATAGATCTCGAGTGCCGTGATGCTTTGGGGGAGTGCGTGTACACAACCTGTAGCATGCAGAGTCTCTCTCAAAGCCCAATGACATCGCGACTATGTGAATATAGTGGTTCAATACTGTTAGGCGAGGTGTTTCGGTGTTGCGGATTATCTGGAACGATGTCCGTCCTGCGGTCAATTGACAGGATAGCGACCAGCGCTCAATGACCTAGAGATATTCCGAGCTTTGGTTGAGGCAGGAGAGACTGGACTTAGTGCCATATCTTTGTTTTGTATGGATTCAGAAAGCGCTTCCTGCGACTCGCTTCAAGCGACCATCGACAAACCTGAGCCCTCGTCCAACTTGGAGCTGCTTGGAGACTCTATTCCATTCCGCTTCACTCTCAACTCCCATCACCATTACGAATACAACCACTATCCGCGCCTCCTTCTGACTGCATTCCTATCTTCTCTTCTCCTGTGCAAGCTCTCCTTTTTATTCTTCGTCTTCACTTTACTAGTCAGCCAACTTAACCTTCATTTGGACACATATGTTTCCACCGCCTGAGTCTTGCTTCGTCGTGTGCCCCGGGCCGTTGGGTCTATTCCTCACCTCTTAGAACTATTCATCGCCAATTTCCTTGTCAAATCCCTCCATACAAGACTTAGCAGATAGAAGCTCCATTCCATCAGGGGCCTCAGCGGCCCAAGCAGACTGCTCTTGGTTTCATTGTTCATGTCGTTACATATCGTCGAGACGGCTCTTCCGGCCAAGTTGCTGTTATGTCAACTAGAGACGCGCGCCGGGTAATGCTCCCTGCAGCCTACAACCAGACTCGGGCCTAGGAGTCCCAACAAAGTATTGACATGGAGATTGGCGACTTCGATGACACTCCTGCACCAAGCGGTCAGCCTTCTATGGCGACACTCAGGCCTGAGGATGACAGAATCATGACTGACGCAAGCATTGTATCCGCTAGTCGAGCCTCTGCCTTTAGACATCATCTCCTAAAAACGTCGACAAGTGGACCGACTCTTTTCGATAGAGATTTGCCGGCACCGCCCGTTGTTAGTCGGTCTCCCCCGATCAAGACTCCATCTCGGACTCCACAGTCCGAATTCGAGAACCGAGAATCCATGCCATCTGGAACTTCATCAACAAATCCAACACCAGCCCCTTCAGGCCGTGTACTTCCAAAGATAGGCTCTCTAGCTCCTATTCGACTCATCAATCGTGAATGCGTCAATCCATTATTACACAAGGATGATACACATGCTGAAGCCCACCATCCGGGGCTGCTGGAAGGCGCAGACTTCTGCGACAATGGGGCCAGAAATGTTGAGTCCCACAGTTTCTTTTCCGCGACAGAACTCTCTTCAACCAAGTCCGATGTCTCTATGGTAAGTGGGGAGATGCATCGTATGTTATCGAGCGGTGACATTTCGGTTACTGAAGTGATTGTGCCGATTCCTCATCACAAAGGTCACAGCCTGGCGGTGAAGGTGCGCCCTGCTTTTGCGTACTACCCAACGTACAATCCTGCTATCAGTGGAGAGCAACATGGCCTAGACTACAAACGTTCCGTCAACAAGGTGCAGCCATTTGATCCTGACCTTGAAAACCCCAGCTCTTCAGAAAGGCAGAGTAGCCGCCACCCTGTGAGCCTTGGACGTGATACCGTGGAAGGCGACGGAGAGCCCCATGATACAAGTAAGCGGGTGTCGAATTCTTCAGCTCCAAAAGCGGTGCCATTTATGTCTGAACCATCACATAAGTCGCATCAACCACATCATCACATCCCCAAGGTCCAGCCATATACGGATCATAATAAACCGTCAGGGCTACCTCCGCAGCCTGCGGTTAGTCAGTGTGAGAGGTGCAAAATAAATATCAGTACTAGCAGCCATGAACTCACTGGATTCAACAAATATCTTGATCCTTTGGACGCGACTTCAACCAAAAGCGAATAGAAATCACTGATAGAGCGTCCGCTAGAGACGCAGTCAAGACCCCATTGTATACTAGACGCCCGAAGAGAAGACGCTGCACCCCTTGCCGGGGGGTCCATTAGCCATCTCTCAAGCAGTAGCATGGAGCAACCTATTCTTCATGCCCCTATGCCTATCTCAAAGGTGCGGCCTTTCTTCACAGAGTCGGTACATCTGAGTGATTGTGGGAGCCATGGGTCAGTTTCAAAGGTTGCGCCAATACCCGAAGAGCTCGTATCCACCACAATCCCGCATGAGCCAGATTTTCATGTAGATTCAAATCAGTCTCTTTATTCCTAGGACGGCAATAGACAGAGACAAATATCAGCTGGCTCATCGGGGCGGGCTCGCTCTCTCGGTTCAACATTAGACTACAAACGAACTGCTCAGTGGCTTCGGGAGATTCTCAAGTATCCCGAAACATATACATCTAAATTCACTGAGCTTCCTGGGAAGAGCAGGTTCAGGAAGACACAGTTAGCAGACCAACGAAGGCTATCCGAAACTGTCATGTCGAGTATACTTCCATCTCGCCGTTCAACGTATTCTAGCAAATCTGAACCAAGAGTGGACCCTTTGGTATTTCAGCGGGCTGTAAATGATTTAGAGAAGCTGTTAAACGAGGCACTCGCAATTGCTTCAGAAGTCGTTCAGAGACCAGATACGCCAACCTGCACAAAGCTCCACCAACCTTCAATCAGCATGCATTCCCATTCCCATAGCTTACCTAGCAGGCATGACGGTTCTCAGGATACCACACCTGACGGCGCTCATGAGAGCACAGCAAGTTTTCAAGACATTGACTTGGGCGATGATAGCCAACAGAAGCGTCCGCACTATCATCATGCTGCCACATACACTGATGCCCCAGAAAGGCCTCGATTGAATAAAATTCTACAAAACTTCTCCAACACAGGCAACTATCCGAAAAGGAGGAGTTTCTCCACTCAGAATTCTCAGCAAGAAACACCTCAGACAACAGCGACAGAATCATCACTCACCGTTCCCAACCGAAAGTCCAGCACCCATGGACCGATGCCCACCTCAGCTGGACGAAACAATCGTTCAGTCAAGAATGAACCATCATCAAAGGCTAAGAAACTGAGTCACAAAACACAGTACGCCAATTTGGCAAGAGGTGAAAAAGAATCCAACACGCTAGATAGCCCACATCACGGTGGCAAATCAGTTTCAAGGGGAATCACGGGGCAGCACAGCTCGCATGCAAGGCACGCGTCCCATGAATCTGGCGAAGATGACCTCCCCGAGCGCGATGTCGCCGGTCGTCGGATGCATACTGAGCATGGTATCAGCCTTCGACGACGTTCTCACGTCAGTTTGCGAGGCGCTCAAGGATTTAGCCTAGCAAAGTCGCACAAGCGGCAACCAATTGCTAGAGACTAGTCACCGATACGCAAACGGTTCGTTGCTTCTGTAGCATGTGCCAGCACAGCGTTGATCGGCGCGCTTCTTGGAATTTATGCTGGTCTTGTTCCTTCAATCCAGTACTATATTATCGACCAGTCTCATATCACCGTCCATGGGAACACAGGCTGTTTCTTGGGGCTTGCCGTTCCAACTTTCTTCTTGTGGCCGCTTCCTTTGCTTCATGGAAGAAAGCCTTACATTATGTCAAGTCTGGTACTCGCCATGCCACTCTTGTTCCCCCAAGCCTTGGCTGTCAACTCACAGAGATTGACGCACACAACCTCGTGGAGGGCAATGCTGCTCGCATCAAGAACACTCATGGGCGGCTCCCTTGGTTTCGCCAGCATGAACTTTCACTCGATATTGACAGACATTTTTGGGGCTTCTCTCATGAGTACGAATCCTCATCAAGAAGTCGTTGACCATTACGATGCCAGACGGCATGGTGGCGGAATGGGAGTATGGCTTGGCATCTGGACATGGTGCTGGGTTGGCTCGCTTGGCATTGGCTTCCTCATTGGCGCCTGCATTATTGACCGTTATCCTCCCACCTGGGGCTTCTATATCAGTATCATGATGATTGCCGTCGTTCTCTTCCTCAACGTTGTGTGTCCTGAAGTTCGCCGATCTGCTTTCAGAAGGTCAGTGGCTGAGGTCCGAACGGGAACCGATATTTCACGAAGAGTTGCTCGAGGTGAGATCATGATGCACAGGGTCAAGACCGGTCCAAAGTGGTGGGGCCAAGAGGTACATCACGGTATTCTTTTGACGCTCGAGATGCTGCGTCAGCCTGGCTTTGCTATCCTTGCCGTCTACTCGGCTTGGATTTATGCACAAGTTGTATTGATCATTGTACTGCTGGGTTCTCTTACATCCAAGTTCTACAAGTTGCGATCTCCCAGTGTTGGCCTGCTGGTGGGTAGTGTTGCACTTGGGGCAGTTTTGGCCATTCCCTTTCAAAAAGCCAGTCTGTTTTCGAGATCTCGAGAGGCACAGCTAAACACCAACAAGGCAACAATGGAAAGAAAGGTAGCCTGGTCGTCGCATCTCGTCCGACGTACCGTTTTTACCATCCTACTTCCATTGGCAGGGATTTGCTATGCTGCCGTGTCATCTGGACCGCCAATGCATGTCAGCGTCCCTACAGTTTTCTCTTTATTCGTGGGTTTTCTATCGTGTCTCGCGATAGCAGAATGCAACGGGCTTGTTATGGAGTGTTTCGACACGTCTGACCTCTCACCAGGAATGACGGGCCGTACACGAGGGAAATCCGGAAAGGGTGAAAAACGAACCAACTATTCATCCTTTCCACGGGTTACGGCTGGCTTTGCGGCCATTCATACCCTAGCCTTCATCTTCGCTGCTGGGGCAACTGCTCTCGGTGGACTGGTTACCAGAACGCTGGGTCAGCAAGTTTCTACCGGGGTGGTGGCAGGTATCCTTTTTCTTCTAACTATAATGTTGCTTTTGATTCTGGCACGGTTTGCCAAGGTGCAAATTATACCAAGCTCTAAAGTTGAAGAAATGGAACGACTGATTGAGACTCGTCGGCGATCCACGATACGGCGTGCCTCAATGCCCAATAATCAGAAGGCTGCCATTGAGGAAGAAAAGGCGTGGCGACCTGCGATGCTTGGTAACCCAATTGGTAAAATGCGAAGGATGAATGTTTTTGAACTTGGCAGTAAATCCCGCTGGCAGGAGATCCGCAAGAAGAATAAGCTCGTTGACTCTAATGCTCACTTGAATCGTGCGGCATGGGACCAAGGACTAGAGGCTTTGGACGACAAGTTGAGTGATATTCAGAGTGATGTGGAGGACTTTTTCCGGATGGGGAGCGTAAAGAAGCGAGGTTCAAGGCGGTTGCATCGATCGGATGAGACGAGCGACTCGGCCAAGGAAATTGAGTTGGAGAACATGGGGAATCAAGCGTCGGGTTCACGGCCATCTCAGCGACGATTTGTGGAGAGGGAGTGTATCATGGGCCAGACTGTAAAGGAGGAGGTTGATTTTGAAGGGGGTAATGACAACCAGAGGCATCGTAGACAATAAGCTTTCAGGAGCACTCGTCGAAAGCATGAACAGCATGGCCACACAATAACCTAGATAATCGCGGATAGTATACGTGATGCTTTTCTCTGCATATAGGATATTAACTATAAAGCATCATATGTCTCCGAATGAATGGTCTATCACTGCTGTGCAGTGTATCTTTACTATACAAGGCGCTCTATTTGAGTATGCCAGACAAAGGAAAGTGTTGACGGCGTACCGCTCACAAAAGCCAGATTCCCGGTAACAATAACATGGAAGAAAACAAAGAAAAAACAGAAGACTTCCATCAGAATCCACAGACATGTCCATCTTTCTTCTTACACCACCACTTTTTGTTATGTATGTATGTATGTATATATATGTGGACTTCCCTCCACATTTTTTTGTCTTTCGTCTTTCGTCTTTCGTCTTTCGTCTTTCGTCTTCTATATCTACTGCACATTCAAGTACAAATCATCCCCTCGCCTCGAAGGCGTCAGCCTCGGTTTCCAAATTGGCGTGGCGGGCAACTCGCCAATTTGATCATGATCCTGATCCTGATCCTGATCCTGACCATATTGCTGCTGCAGTTGCATCCGCGGCGTAGACACGGGCTGTGGGATGGTGCGGTTTTCGCCGTTGCCTTCACCGTCGCCTTGGTTGCGGCGCCACTTCTCCTTTGAAGAGGCGCGGGTGGTGGAGGCTGTGGGAATAGCCATGTCGGCGGCGCGGGAGGGGCCGAGGCGTTTCTCGAGGAGGGATTGGGACGATGAGGAGGAGGCGGTCCCAGCGGTGGTGATTAGGCTGGAGGAGCTGTGGTTGTTTTCGGCGGTGGAGAAGGGCAGTGCTTGTGGAGGAGGGTCTGGGAAGGTGGGTCGCATTTGCGGTTGGGGGGTTGTTGTTGTTGCTGTTGCTGCTGTTGTTGTTATTGCTCCTGGTGGTTGTGGGGGAATGGGTCGTGAGTTGAAATGGGGGTTGTTTGGGTAGGGATAGGGGTAAGGTTGAGGGCGTCGAGGGTTGGGGATTTGGAGGTTGGGCAGAGTTGGTTGACGGGATTGGCGGTGCTGTTGATGTTGCTGCTGCTGCTGCTGCTGCTGCTGTTGATACTGGTGTTGATGTTGTTGCTGATACTGCTGTGGCCCAAAAGAAGAAGTCCTTGAATAGGGGACAAAGGGAGGTTGGTGGTTTCGTGGGTGGTGATGAGGGTATCGGTTCGGTTGAGGTTGCATAGGCAGATTGTAAGTCGAGGCAGCGGGGTTGAAGTTCGACAGACGGGTCTGATAGGGGAATGGCGAAGGGTCGAGATAGGGTCTTTGGGCTGTTGGATTGGAGGGCGGTTGATATGGCGTGAATGAGGCAGCGGACGACGGGTTGTTGTAGTTTGTTAGAGATTGTTGTCTCTGGTGGCCTTGTGGTGGATGTTGCGGCTGGGGACGCTGTTGAAACGGGACAGCTGATTGCGCTGACTGACGTGGCTGGGGTCCTTGTTCACGAGGAGGAGCTTGGCTATTATTATTATTATGATTATGATGATTATACATGGATGAGAATCGTGACTGGACGGAGGGTAGGTGTCGTCTGTCGTCTGGCTCAGTGGCCGAAGTAGGCATTCTCATCATCGGTGAACCCGACCTAATGGTGGCGGGCGATTCTACGACCCGAGGTCCCCCTGTTCTTTTTCCTTTTGATTCCGAAGAAGCAGTGTATGAAGACATGGTACCAGACCCCAAGGGCGCCCCCAGCGTGGGACTAGACTGAGCAGCGGCCTTGTTTGAAAAGAGCTGCTTTGTCGGTGGGGGGGCCAGATATTGAGCTTGTGGCGCTGGCGCGACTGTGACGGTCTTGCTCAACGCTGCCTTCGCACTGGCAGTTGCCATGCTGCTTCCGCGGCCTGGGATCTTGGGGTACGACACGGGCGATCGGCCGCTGCCGGAGTGGGGGGATTCGGCGACAGGAGAGAGGTTTCCTTGTTGCTCTAGTGGAGGAGGGGATCTCAAGTCGGTGTCGTCTGACGAGGTGGTGATGGTGGTTATGCCGCTGTCTGTGGAGTTGATGCGGGGACGGGTCAATGCTCGGCCAAGGGACCAGCGCTGCGTGGCGGAACGGCGAGCGATATTACCATTGTTGTTGTTGTTGTTACTAATGCTACCGTTGCTGCTGTTGCTGTTGCTGTTGCTGTTGCTGTCATCGTAGTTGTGGTTATTATACGAAGTGATGGAACGAGCAGCATATGGCTGTTGAGGCTCCTCATCCGAAGAACTAGAAGAGCTGGAAGGATCTACAACTCTGATTGTCTTCTCCTGTGGCATCATAGGCGCGGTAGCCGGCTTAGAAACCTCTGCAGTCTTTCCAAATTGTCCTTCAGCTGGGCTAGCTTTTCCGGCGTCTCCTTTCCCATTCGACTTTGCGAGCATAGCACCCCCTGCTACCAATGCTGCTCCTGCTCCTGCACCTACACCAGTAGCCACAACAAACTTTGGCGCCGAAGACGTGGGACCAGCAGTCATTGGAGATAAAGTAGCTTCAAGTTCTGCAAGTTGCGTGGCTCTCTTGGGATCGCCTAGGACCCAGTTTCCGTTCTTATCCGCAACGTAGTAGGTCGTTGCCGTCATGGGCCCGACTGAAGGGGGCCGCCAGATCTGACCACCGGGGGAGAGCGTGCCGCCATCCTCTTCAAATTCTGTGGTTGAGCTTTCTCTTCCAGCTGGTGTGGGAATAAACGTCTTTCGTTTCTCGATCTTGGGTATTTGGATTTTGAGGGGGCCAGGTAGTTGTGATTTCCTTCTTGGGGTGAGTTCTCCAAAGCCTGTATAGGGGGCGTCTGCAGGTGAATCCTTTGGTGGCTTGTATGTGGCAAATACCCCAGTTGCTGTTGCTGCTGTTGCTACTGCTCCCACTGTGCGAATCCCTGACGCCATAGGTGGTGCTGTGGAAGGAAGACTGATCTCCGGATGATGGTTGAAAGACAGTTCTAGCCTGGGTGGCCCAGAGTCCATAACTGGCTTGGCTGGAAGAAGTTTTGAGAGCGGCCTTGGTGGCGTCGCAGTTCGGGGAGTATCCTTTTGGTGAGACGGCGATATGGCCAGGCCAATGGCACTTGGCCTCCAGCTTGCTCGACTATACAGTGCCTTCGGAGGCGGCGGCATAGGGCCTGGGTCAAGGGGGCAACGTAACTGGTTTGCAATCCAGGAGTCCCTCGCGCCTCCACCTCCCCTACCACCATCATCCGGGCTCCTTGCAACACTATATCCCCATGAATCGCGCGAAGAAAGTCGGCCATGCTTCCCTTTCTTTCTGCCTTGGTGACGAGATTTCCGTCTGCGGAAGTATCTGCAGAGAATAGCAATCCCGGCACCGATACACCCGACAGCTGCGACAGTGCCAAGTGTAATTCCTGCGACTTTGCCTGAACTTAGAGTATGAGAGGATTCGCTATTTGCATCTCCTTGTTTGGCAGCCGCAGGACTACCGGTTCCAGTGCTTGTTGTAGTCGCCGCTGTCAATGTTTCGGTCGTGGGGGTCGCCGAATCAGCGGTTGAAGTTGCCAGATTTGATGAACTTTTAGTACTGTGAGATAATGTGGATGAATCTGTGGTCGATCTAGTAGTTGAATGCCTACGAGATGAAAAGGATGTCGGATCGGTAACCAGCGTAGATGGAAGCGACTGTGAAGGATCCGGATCGGAAGTAAGAATAGGGGGCGTTACATCGCTGGTCCTCGTTGGTGGGAAGGTAATCGGCCCCAAGCCATACTTCGGGATAGCCAAGGTGGCCGTGATGACAGTATGTGTCGGTCGAATGGCGCTTGGCTGGCGATAGCACATCCAATAGGCCCTATTGATCACGGCATCTATCTCACAGTTAGTATCCCATTCCGCCTCTCTAAGGAAAGGGTTCGGAAAACATACCGCTCGCATCTTGGCCAGAACAGGCCTCGGCTGCCTTCTCCGCAACAAGGCATTGAACCGCCGCCTCCCCGATAGTGAAGCCGTAGGCTCCCAGGCGCGGGCACAGATGTGCCAGGGACGCAGATAGGTGGTCATCAAAGCTAACGTTCAAAAACGACTTGAAGCAATCCGCCGCGCAGCTGGGGACAAACAAAGAAATATCCCCCAGCAAGGCCTGCGGTGCCGCTGCTACAACATAAATGAGTGTGATTAAGTGCAGTAAAGTATACAGGGAATACTTTCTGGCCATTCTATTAGGAAACATCTGCAGGAGCGAGTTGTCAGCTTGAGAGCAAGGAACCCCAAATGCTTGTCTAGGTATATAGACCGTTTTTTTCTTCTTCTTGGACCTGTGGCATGGCCTTCATATAACTCACCTAAAGAAAGAACCAGTGTTATAAGCGAGACGACCAGCATCTCAACATGGTTCACAACAACGCTGCCGATGACGATAATGATCAAGAAGAAGAACTCGAAGACAAGGATGCTCGCGATATAAAAGATCGTACACTCTAGGAAAGAGAAACGAGAGCAAACGAAACGAATATCCACGATCCCCAGGGGAGAGAAATCAATCCCAAACACGAAACGAAATAAGGAGATAGGGGAAGATCTGGTGAGTAGGAGTGAATACCAGGGAAAGGGAGAGAGAAAGAAGAAGAAAAGAGAAAGGGAAATGTACAAGGGGTGTGAGAAACTGCGAGCAAGGAGGTAAAAGGGTGTTTTGAGGGCGTCTATCTTAGCATCCCATCCCAAGCCAAGCAGACCTTCATCATCAACACTGGCTGAGAGTAACGGCCCTGCATCCTCCCGCGGCTGGACGTCGCATTCTCCCATGTTACCACTAGCCTTTTCCATCAATCAAACCACGACCACTGCCGCCCATCTCCTGTAAAGCCCACACACCCTTGTTCCCGCACTCTCGATCCCGGGGGGTCTAATCTGACTTTGGGGTTAGATTCCAGGCGGCCGGTCATAGACATTTTTACCCTTGTTCGTTGTCCACCACAACCTTCCTCCTCCTCCTCCTCCTCCTCCTCTTCTTCTCTGCGTCATGTCGCAGCAGCAACAAGCAGCGGCAGCTCCTCGCCCGGCGCTTCTCTGCATGTCTAAACCACCACCCAATGGCAGCCCCTGCTCGTTCGCACAGGAGGACCCATCACGGCGTTGAAGGCGAGGTGGAGTGATTCGAGTGGCCACCAGCTCCCCCGCGCGCTGGTCGGGCCCCGCAGGCGCTTCCTAAGCGCGCAGTTTCGTTGGCGGCTGGAGCATGGTCAGTCACGTGAAGAGGTTGAGCACGGTGGATCCAATACCCATGAAGCCTCTTTTGTCGTTCACGCTGATCCAATCGTCACGCGCGCCGCCTGCGCTCTCAGCTCAGCAGCGGTCCCGTCTCTGGTTGTTTCAGCAGCGTGTGCGTAATTGGATGTGGTGGCTTCGCAATATGCTGCTGCTGCTGCTGCTGCTGCTGTCTAATGAGGTCTGGACGGTGTCACCGGCCTGGTCGCCATGACACAATCCACGGCCGGGTTAGCGAATGGATTGCTGCCGGGTTCTGGATCTCTGACGAGGGCTCCGGGGCAGACATCTCTCGTCGAAGACGTCAAAGCCGCCCTTTCCCCTTTCCCTTCTTTATTCCCTACTACCCATTCGAGGAGAGACCAGATTGTTTCGATGGGATGATGGTTCCAGATCCGTTTGGCCATCTAGGAAAGTGACCCCAATCTACCTAATTCTAATTCGATGAAGATGCATCCCAAATGTGTAACCGGCCCCCCTGGGTGTGATTTCATCAAGACAGGGTGCATCGGCGCCAACTGAATTGCCTAGTCGGCCCAATATCAGGCTGCCATCGATATTAACAATGATGGGCCTCATCGGGTCTCAAGTGAACAATGGAGACGAGGGTGGTTTGATTCGCCCATCTGATAACCTTTGTGGCTCAAACACAGGAGTGGGTGCGGATATGCTTGGCTCTACAAAAGTCCAGACATCTGTGACAACCTCCAAACATGTTTTATTGGAATACCCTTGTGTAGATTCGGTCTTGATTTGATATCTAAATGTCTACCAAAATTTAAAAAAAAAAGTGATGACCCTGCTACATCTCTCAAACCAAGGCTGCGTCGTTCGTATAAAAGAACGAATTCCATTCTCGCATACTACTAGACGTACAGGTAGGAAATCTGTGTTTTTGCCTTGTCTTCAGTGATATAGCGGGTCAACTTGAACTATAGTGAGCCATAACCTCAAAGACGCCAACGCCACAGCGAAAGGGGAAGAAAAACATTCTCAATAAAATAAGGAAACGGCGATTCAAGGTGTCCACATCGACGGCGTACACCCATGCACACCTCCATCCCTTACAAACTGATCCAGCACTCGGTCCACATTTGCCCTTTCGTCATATGCCAAAGTAGAAAGCGCCATGTCGCAATAAGCTTGTCATGTAATGCTATGCGGCTCTCACATAGCCATCTCAGCTTGCAGTTTCCGGAGCTCGGCTTCTTCGTCGTCCTCTTCGATGGCCTGCTTCTTGCTTGCTGCAGTAGCTTGGCGGTTAGCACATATATCGTCACTACTCTCCGGGGTCCAAACTTACGTTCTGCCTGGGCTGGTGAGGGCATCTTGTGGACAGCATCTGCTACAGGGACGTTGCCCGTCTTCAGTATCTGCTCGTCTAGTTGTTCTTGCTGCATCTGGTCCAGCTCGTCTTCCAGCTCTGCATCGTCGACGCCGTCGTTAAGAGTGTTTCCAGTAATCGCGTTGACAATCTCCTCGCTGAGTGCGTTCTGTTCCCGCATTTTATCCCTAAATTTAGTCAGCTCGCAATCCTCCATGCAATAGAGAAAGTGATATGTTCAGAGCAAATCGCATACATAATGTCGTCCACCTTCTCTGGCGTCAGCTTTCCATGAATATGCTTCATCGCCTCCGACGCCTTCTCCATCGCCGCCAGGGTTTCTCGATTTATATTCGCAGACTCAATGGAGTTTATCTGCTGTTCCAGAGTCCCAATCTGTGCAAGGGTTTGATCCAAAGCATGTTCGTGTGTCTTCTTGCGCCTCAGGGCAGCCTTTGCCGCTGTTTTCATGTGTCAACCATCGTTGCCCCGCTTCCGAGGAAGGCTATGGCCAGGGAGTTGGAATACATACCATTCTTGTTTGTGTTGACGTTCTTTCGCGCAACAGCCTCTTGTTCGGCGATCTGGTTCTGGAGGTGCTTCTCACGCTTCTGCAGCATGTCAAGCTGCGCCCTCAAGTCCAGGATAGCATTCTTGGGTGTATCCTTCTTCTTTTGAGCGGCGCCGCCGCCGCCGAACCAACCCCACATGGTGTCTGGTCGTGAGAGATGAAATTCCTAGCCTAGATGAATGTCGGTGATGTTCTTGATATCGTTCTGGACGATAAACAAGGGCGGCTCCCGTAGAGTAGCCGATCAAAAGATTGACGGTGTGACTACCGCTGTCGACGCAATAGGTTCTCGATGGTGGGGTCAGCCCAGAGATAACGCCTTAACCAAGGCGCACAAGGGGGCAACCAGGCAGCCAAGTTAGTCAAGGTAGCTTTTGGATATCCTGAGGATTTTACGGGGTGCACAGGTCGGCGTCGTAAGTAGTCTTCGTCGGAATGCGCAGGCAGTCGTTGGTTGCTGAGCAATGCACCCTTCAGGTAGAATGAATGTCTTGTTACCTCTGCTGTATCGGGACGGCGATGGCGCCGCCCAGCAACGTGAGTCGCGTAATTAGCCGATAAACTACCGAGCATCATGTGGTTAATATCGGCCACCGCCAAGATTGAGGCGTTCAACCACCTACCTGCTGACCCGTCAAAGCAGAGGTTCATCAGGGTCATTCTAAAGAACATTAGTCAAGTTTAAGATGAACCGTACACCATTATGAGGTATCATGGAGAGAATTTCAACATCGCTGCGTTCAAAAAGGATGAGAGATTACGTTCGCCTTCTTTTATCTACATGCTCATGTTATAGGTCCAATAATATCATCATCGCAAAACAATATATCGTGTTTTCACCGGTACAATACACCACGACTACCGAGCACCTAATCTAAACTCCTTGACATTTGGACTGTTGCAATCAGTTTCCCCAATTCCCTTCCAGGGCCTTCTCCAGTCGCTTATCAGTGCCTCCCTCCCAGTGGCTCCGTACACGCTGCCCAAGTAACCAGAATCTATTATTATAGCGAAGGTTCAGTGTTCGCCTGTCCATGTTCAACCCAACATGCGCTTTGTGTCCATAAAAAATTCCATCGAGGGTTAAAAATGGGGGATACGAATAGATAATCAGTTCATCTCGACGGTATGCAAAAAGAAAGAAAGAAAAAGGATCGTCATGTGCCACGCTGTGTCGTATCAAACCGAGGCCGATGAAGTCTAGAGTATAAAATTGGGTCGGAAAGAAGTGAAACATCATGAATCCTCGTATAAAAATGCGCCTCGGCCACGGTAGTAGTCGAATTCCTCGGACCAGTCCGGCAAATATGGGACTCGCAGTACGAAACGCCGTAGACAAGCAGTCTCATGCCTATGCATTTCCGCCCTTTTCTTCTGTGTCGATATGCCATACGACGTAGTTGGGCAGGCCGTACACTTCGTAGCCAGCGCGCTTGGCCATCTTCGCAAATCCTTCTGTTTCGGCTTGGTTTTCGAATGCGTAGCACGGGAAGTTGATACCTAGAAAATGCCTGTCAGTAATTACTCATGTGCGTGGGGCAGTTAGACAAATATACCGGAACGGTGCACATCGGCTTTGACGAGAATGTTGACGCCACCAATGCCATCCAGCTCAATTTCCATGTCCTTATTGTCACGCCAATCACCCATCTTAGCCATGTAGGTTCGGCCAGTATCATATTCTTTGTATCCTATTGCGACTAGTCAGCAGAGTGAACCGAGTGCCCAACAGGATATCGCCAACCTTCAGCAAGGACAACATCCTTATCCAAACTATCGGCCAACTTGAGGCCCTTATCCGACTCCACCCAGGAGTTGTAATCGACTATTTTTTTTATTGTGAGCAATGCTATCCCTCAGATTCGGTCTCCAGATACTCACATCGACCCTCGATGTCTACACCGTCCTTGTAACGATGGAACCATACGTCTTAGTCACGTTTGTTAGTTTATATCAACGGCCGTCGGGTGTAGGGAAATGTCTTACTAGGAACGAGAACGTCCCTATCGTGCGCAACGAAATCCTCCAGAATAGTTGTAGGGCTGTCCACAATATCCACATCACGCCAGTAAACCCAGGAATGCTCAGGCTTTAGGGCGGTGTAGAGGAGGTAGTTCCTCGCTCGGCCCATGGCCTTTCGTCGGGGGCCTTGAACTTCAAATCCGTGTCGATCGTCAACGTTCTGACTCAGGTGGAAGCCAAAGTCCTTTTCAATGACAGTGGCGCTGTTGAAGGGGATCTGGTCAGGGCGCTTCTGGATACGGTCGAGTTCAGATGCGAGAACAGCAAGAGTGTCGTCGGTGGAGTCGGAAACCAAAAATGCAAGGTCAATCAAGCGATGGGGATAGGAGAGTTCTGCCAGGAGCTCAAAGTATTTTGAGAGATACGGGGCAGCATCCTTGAGAGGCGTAAGGAGGAGTATCCTCTCTTCTTTGGTAAGAGCTTGCTTCGTCGACTTGATGGGATTGAGGTCGACGTGATCAATTGTATTTGAGTTGACCTCAACTGGGGCGTGATGGTTGAAAATAACCGGTGTTTGCAGATGGCCATACCACCTATTGTGTTCATTTGGTGACATTTCCATGGGCGGTTTGGCGGGTCCCCAGCAGTAGAAACTGCGTCGTGACGCACATTAGCAAAGGCTCCGCATGGAGCAACCGATGATTGAAAGCCATACCTTTGCATTTCAGATGCGGAGCTAGAAACACCACGCCATAGCAGCAAGACGACTCCAGTGATCCCGACCAGCAGCAGAAACCGCGTCCGGGTCACGGCGTTCCATAATGCCCTGGTTGGAGGGATCTGAGCCCTCGCAGCTTTCCAGTTGATGCCACCCTTGGGGAGCAACATTGTGAGCCCTATATTACAGTATTTCGTGGCCACGAGTTTGTTTGGTGTTTCGAGAAAATTCGACTGTTGGTTGTCTGCAGTGGAGGACGAGATTATTTGAGGAGCTTTTGTCGATCGCGAAAAGCTCAGGGCGCGGCTTATGGAAAATGGGGGATGCGACCGGCGATCAATGCGACACGAATCGAAAATTACGGCGGTTAAAAGAGAAAAATTAGAATATCTGAGAAACGAGAGGAAGAGGCCGCGCCTAAATCAAGTAGAGGGTAGAGAATTAAAGGGACAGGTAATCCAAAGTCGTTGCGAAGAGGCCGTTGGCGATCGAACTGGGGGGGAGGACTTCGAAAAGAAGGGGGAACTGCAATTACTACGGAGTATTACAGCTGTATCAATCAATGGTTCCCCCTCTGGAAAAAGCTAAACCGTTGGATAAGGCACTACTACCAGGATAGAGTACCCTAGAGATACCTAGTCTGTGGGGGCGAGTTGGCGGCTCAGCCTGCCACTACTGCAGGTAACTGCAATGTTCATTTCTTAAGGACAGCTGGTTGCAGAAGCCAGTTCCTCACATACCTTACCTATTCAGTAGCGCCCGGCACAATCAAAGACCCGCTTAAAAAGGAGGTCTAGACTGGGAGATTCTATGACTACCCTATACGCTGCAAGATAGACCGATTTTACATGTAAACAGACGTTAGAGATACAAGTTTACGATTAGGGTTAAAATGCCGTCAGGTGTGGGTGTCTGACAAGTCAAGGGCTGTCTATCCTTCTCCGTTTTATGTGGGATACGAGCCGCAGCTAGCATGATGTGTATTACCCGTGAGTGATCTACGGCTATTCAGCAGTCTTAAAAACGAGTGTAATGTTAACCTGAGCTTCGGAGACCCCTGTCAGGTGTCAGTGGGTCATACTTCGGAGCCATTCTGACCAAGTTATCGCGAGGTATATTAACTGAGACCACCTGACTATATTTTAATTTTTAATTATAATTAATAAATTTTTTTTTTAAAAAAGATTATAAAAATAATTTATTAGTTAAAATAATAATTATAATGAAAATTAAAATATATTATAAAAAATACTCAGGTGGTCTCAGTATTACCTAGGTAGTTAATATATACGATGACTTAGTCAGAATAGCTCTAAAACCTTAAAAACTTCTCCACATAGGTACCATCTCGCAAGACGTAGAGCTCCCATTCTTTCCAAGTCCTGGACTATATGACAAATTGAAGAATAAGTATAAAATATTGCTAACCTATATTACATGCCTTGCTGAAATATTAGATGACAATTGACATTGCATTGATGGTGTTGTATAAGAGGAAAATCGGAGTCATCTAAGCCAGTGACCAATTAGTTGCCAGAGTCTGCCAAAAGGTGACGACGACTGGAATAGCCGAGGCGGAAGATAAGCAGAGTATCTCAATAAATCAATCAATCAACCAATCAATCAAATACTCAAACACTGTCGTCTCAATTCATATTCTGTAATCGTCAATTCATGCGCAAAGCTGAAGGCAATGCGGCTTCGTCCACCGTGGTGTGACATAGCCGAAAAAACTACATAAGTTGCTGGGTTTACAGTTAGGTATAGCCTGTTAATGTTTGTATGAGACTATAGCCTTATAGCACACGGAGGTACATCCTAGCGCAACAACCCATGGTCATTTGTAAGGCGTGCGCCGTAGACATTTCACATCGGGAGATGGAACCAACGCTCCCTTTAACCACATCAGCGCATTACAATCCATACCAGCGCAATTGCATTTCCACAGCCATTGATTATCAAACAATTAGACTGGAGCCATTCCATGAGCCTTCTGTACCGCCTGCGACCTCTATCTCTCATATCAGAGTACTGGCCAACGACGACTAGAACGTCGGTTATTAGGTCAATCGGTCGAAGCCCCAGCGTGAAAGCCGCTATGGCAGTTACTCGGCGTTCGGCACGCCTCAGCAGCAACTCCAATATCCAAGCATCATCAAAAGCAACAGCAGATTCAAATGCTGCGCCTCCTCCCCCACAGCAGGACAGACGGAAGAGAAAAACAGCACCTGGTCCAGAACCATCTGAGCCAAAAACGCCCAGCAAGAAGCGCGCCGTCCCTGCGCCGGTGACACCAACCCCCAGCGCCGTGCAACTCATTGCGCAAGGTGCTGGTGATGATGAGCATAGTGGTAGTAGGAAGGCGACCAACAAATCCGTCACCCGGCTTGCGAACCCTAGGCTAAGCAATGCGACACTGCTGTCACCGGAGACTTCACGGGCAGTTGCATCACGCGACGTGGAGTCCGTGTCACCCTCAAAAACGTCAACTACAAAGTCAGGGTTGCCTCTTACTACAACAACTACGACACAAACGCTACTGCGCGAGGCGTGTGACTATCTGATCAAGGTGGACGAACGCATGAAGCCTCTGATAGAGCAGCATCAATGCCATACCTTTTCGCCAGAGGGACTAGCTGAGCATATTGACCCGTTCGAGAGCCTGTCGAGCGGCATCATATCACAGCAAGTGTCTGGTGCGGCGGCCAAGTCTATCAAGGCAAAGTTTGTAGCGCTCTTTGATGACGATGGCAAACAAGACAACGCAAGCACCAGGGCAAAGTTCCCTCACCCATCCGAAGTTGCCGCATGCTCCATCGAGCGCCTACGAACGGCCGGCTTGTCACAGCGCAAGGCGGAATACATCCAAGGCCTGGCTGAGAAATTCGCCAACAGAGAACTCACAGCGCAGATGCTCCACGATGCGCCATATGAGGAAGTATTGGAAAAGCTAATTGCGGTGCGCGGACTGGGCAAATGGTCCGTCGAGATGTTCGCCTGCTTTGGGCTGAAGAGAATGGACGTGTTCTCGCTCGGCGATCTAGGCGTCCAGAGAGGCATGGCTGCATTTGTCGGTAGAGATATTGCCAAGTTAAAGAGTAAAGGCGGGAAGTGGAAGTACATGTCGGAGCAGGACATGGTGGAACTGTCGGATAAGTTCGCGCCGTACCGGAGTCTTTTCATGTGGTACATGTGGAGGGTGGAAGAGACCGATGTTAGTACGATGGAGTAGATCAACATATAAAACCGAAGACTTGTATAATTAGCAATATAATAAAAGAGTTGGATACCTAGACAAGATAGTCTTGTCCCTGCCTATAACTCTAAAGTCTGGGTGCTCGAAAAATCTTCCATATACGAAAGGAGACGTAATACTGCCTCACTGTGAATATTGGATATTGTGATGTTCCTTGATTAGTATTCTATGCTGGAATTAAGGTTCAAGATAAAGATTCAGCTTCGTGAGATGTCATGTGCCTGCTCTATCGCACTGCCGATGCCCGCACACGGTAACACAGGAGTGCTGTCGGCTCATATAGAAGTCGGCTTTATGCGCTTATTAATGATACGGAGGTTTATCCAGCGACGGCTCGGCACGGGATGGCACATGCTGGAGGTGGTCATGTTGTGAAATGATGAGCTAAATGATATCACGACAATTTGAACAGTCTGAACTATTCTTTTGGCCCATGCCGCAAAGAAAAGGAGGTGTGCTCACCGGCAAAAACTGCTGACCTGAGGAACAACGCAGAACCCTGGCACGCCATCGGTCTAGGCGCATTTCAATAATTACAGGCCAATGAATGCTATAAAAAACCCCATAAAACGACTTCGGACTGAGAAGAATTCCCTTGTAAGAGGGCGTTCTTTAGAGGAGGAATGTCGGTTGTTGTGAGTGCCGTCTCGAACAATGTCCCAGGGTTACACAGCCGTGAGATGGAATGTAATACTCCATAATTCCAAAACTGCAAACCCTGCCCCAGCTTTTCGTTGGATGCGCTCCAAGAAGTTTCTTTACCTATCCTTGCGTTGCTGATTGCTAGATTATTCTAATACTGGACCTTCTCTCCCAAGGCCCACTCACTTAAAACATGGCATCAAAGAGCCATTGTAAGGGAGCTGCCGAGACTACTCCGCCACTCCGTCTTCCCGAGCAAACCTAATAATATATTAATCAGACATTTTATACGACGTAGTAGATGCTTGAATAATCTAAACAGACACCTGCTTGGAAACAATTGGAGACTCTGCATCAGCATTTCGGGACGAGTGCCAAACCCCGACATTGTCTAGTAGACCGGTCTGACTGTTGCGATGATAACAACCTTACCTACCTACCGTCTTGCTGTTGTGACATGTAAAAAGGATGAAAGGTGACCTGCCCGGCGGGTTGGGTTAAGCTTACAATGGGGCAAGAGGTCAGGTTATCCATACACGACCAGGTCAGTACTCATTGTTGTTTCAGTTGTTTCAGTAGATTCTTTTTACGAATCGATTTCAAGGGACAGGAAAATAAAACAAACCGAAATTTGAAGGCAAATTCTAGACCGAGGAATCCGAACTTTCAGCAAGGATTTCCTAACGCTGCTTGATACTCGCCAAGATGATGGAGAAACATGCCACCTAATATTTACAAGTTCGCAGATGAAGACGAAAGGGATTTGGGAAGGAGGTAGAGGAAACATGAATTCACATTGTGTATACCACATTTGACTGTATGGAGTAAAGCCCGATGAAATTCGTCTATCTGGGCGACCCATTCTTTTTATAGATTATCTAATGATTTTGTCAGATTTTCTGAGATGACCATATTGAGGAAAACATGGCGAATGCACAGTGGAGATGGAAGGGAGCCGAGTTCATCAACTTTAAACGGCATTGAAATTATATATTGTGAAAAAGGATTCTGAAAGATCCCCCCCCAAACTCGCAACCATAATAATAATACTTGCCTTGTGAATTGCACTGAGTTTCCCTTTTCTGACGCTTGTCGTACTGCGACACATTCTAATATGGCCCTACGTGCGCTGATAGACAGTGGTAATGTCCCTTCGGGTGGCCGATCAACAATCTTTAATGGGGAATTGATATTGTCATCAACGTGTGCTATGCCGATAACAGCTAAACGCCACATTACTGGCCACACAGTTCGCGCTTGGGTATGGCATTGTGAGAGGAAAACATGGAAGCGTTGCCAGTGAATGAATCGTTCAAACTTAAACATCGCCGCCTGTCGGTTGAACATATGAAGAATTGGTGTGCCAAACATAATGGCAGCTTGCGTAAGATGCAGCCACATCAAAACTGCAGCCACGTAGCCGTCGCAAGATAATTCTTTTCCTTGGCAACAGATTCTAGCTGTTAATATGTAGCTGGTCCTTTTGCTTGTGGTTGTCTGCATCAACTATGCGAACAGCCACTAAGGATGTCATTAGCTAGTGTTCACTGTACACAGTTAAGATGCTGTGACGAGAAACTGCGTCATTGCGAGCCAATGTTGAAACATGGAAGTCCAGTAGGATGGATGTGCTGAGAATCACCTCCAGCATGTTCCCAAAATGGTTGGCGAGTTTATCGCTCTTTGCCAATCTCTATTCCTGGAAAACGAACGACATCTGGAACTGACTCTGCTAAATGGCCGCTATTACCTTGTTGAGGTCACACACACCACCGGGTCCCGGCAATGTTTGGCATCCGTGTATAGTATTGCAGCTTTCGTCCCATGGCCAAATCCTTAGGGGAAAAGGGGGAGCTCGCAGTTGGGCCAGAGGCGGCCGAGCATGCCGAACCTTTGCCTGGATGAAGGACCTGGATGAAGGAGTGTGGTGTTGGAGAAAAAGGTACCTGCAGTGCTAACAGGGGGTGGAGCACTGCGCAATCAATGGACACCCCTGCTAGCCAATTCATCTTGGATCCATCAGTGAAATAGGTATCTGAGCTGTAGTAGCGGCTATTAGTGGCGTCGGGGCGGCAGAGGCGATCTGCATCGCGAGGTGGTGATGATGAATGATGATGATGATGATGATGATGATGATGGGTGATTGATGGGAAAGCAAGTCGAGAGGATCGACAGGTTTGCTGGTACGAGTGTCGCAAGTCCTGTGTGAATGTCCAGGACCAATATTGGCACCGTGCGACGGTCTATGCCGTGGCGATGGCATCAATGCGGAAACGCCATGCCATATATTCGCCCTTTTGATAGCTCTCTACCACCCATACCAGCAAGACGTTTGTCTCTCAGTGAATATCCGATCCTTATTACCTGCCGCCCCTGTGGACACGCCCATCTTGGTTCTCATCCGTACTCGGCAGCTCACCTGGTGGCCCCCCAAGCGGTTTAGTCAGTGCATGATTTGATGACTGCTTTGATTGAATCGAATTTGCGCCTGGGTTTACTCGCCGTGATGAAGCCGTGCTGGCATAATGACTGATGCTTGGAATTGTGCGCCTGAAGGCCACGAGTTAATGCCAACTGGGTGTTCTCGTATTCCAACCATGTGTGGATATTCTGTAGATATGTATTTGTACCGTTCATGTTACGCGCAATAGAGACACATGCCCAGGAATTCTCTCGTGTCCCCTTTGGGGCGGGAATTGATTGACTGTGGACAGGTTTGGCTGCTCGTGCCATGATGATGCTGCAAAATTCATGGCAAAAACCGGGTCTGTCTGGTTGAGATTGAAATTCGGCGGGGCCATTCTGCATGCTTGACCAGCTCAGAAATGGCACGGCCTCCGCGATTGTTGGTGAATGGACGCGTTCCAACCCGCACGCCCCCCCTTCCAAGAGATGGATAGCAGCTCTGGGGGGGCTCTAGGGCTCCATTCTGCTTCCAAAACGCCCCAGAAACGCCCCTGGATCTTACCCCCCTTGGTGATAGTGCCTTGGAGGCCCTGGAAACCCAAGCCCTCCCTGGCCCCCCATGGCGAGCTATGGCGCTCTTGGGCCTCTGTGGTTGGTGGATGCGGGAAACATGTTGCAGCAGGGGGCCCTGGTGGGTTTCGTCCGTTGCTGCACTAACGCTCCGGCTGCCTTCGCGCTCTTCTTTTTCTTCCCCTTCCTTCGTCCCGTCGTTTGCTGCTGCTGCTACTACAGCTTTTTCTTGTGTTCTGTCGTCCTTTTCCTCTCCCATCATCACCATCCCGCTTCAATTCCTGCCACTCGTTAATAAGGCCAAGCAATTGTGCTCCTGGATTTTAATTATCTTCTTTTTTCTTTCCTTCCGCTCTGCTTCTGGTCCCTCATTCCAATCGGCCTCGATATCAAGCCGTCTCTACCCCCTATTTGGATCGCCATTTTTGAAGTATCTAGTCTGTTGCCGAGGAACCCCGTTTTGTGTGAGAAAGGGAACAATTCTGTGGCAAAAAGTGAGTGTTTCTCCTAGTTTTGCCCCGTGGCGCGTGTTGCCTAGCAGTTGCTCCCTCAACTCAACTTCACGTTTCATCCCTCTCTTCCCACTTTCACCTGCCCTTGGCTTCACTTTCCCTCTTTCATACCATCTCTGCCTCTGCCACATTCGACTTTCAAACTTCACCTCGCGAATCGACTTTACTGCAATTGCTTCCGTGCGACTGCGCTGCGCTGCCGCCTGACTCGCGCCTTGTCCATCACGCCTGCTTCGTCATCAGCCATTAAGTCCTACAACTGCAAAATTTGGGTCCGACCCAAAGGGAATTCCGAGCTGGCTTGAGGCATTCGAACGACTCTGTTCAATCAACATCTTTTGCCTCCAGCCAAGCCTTTTGGACTGTCTGCATAGTTTACGTTCTAAACCATTCCACAATAGTCAGGCGCCCTTTGCTGTCTTCGTTTTTTTGTGAGAAAGCACCGAGTTTCTCGACGTGACCGCTTTGCCAATCTTGGTTGATCAGCTCTATTCAGACAGTGACATGGCTAACCATCGACTTTTTAGATTAAAATGCACTCCGTCAAAGTTTTTTCGGCCCTGTTGGCCATTGGGGCCAGTGCGGTTTCTGGTAGGCATCCTCGACTTGCTCAACCATATAGCCCCTTAAATGCTGACGATTCACACTCATAGCTCAAAGCACCGCCACCTGCACCAAGGACATCACCATTACCCAACCTACACCTGTCATCGACTGCGAAGTCGTCGATGCTAACATCAAGGTTGACCCGTCCGTTGCCGGCACATTGAGCATCGAGGGACCCAAGCAGCTGAAGGGTGACCTTATCATCAGCAATGCTACCAAGTTGATCGGTATTTCGAGCTCGTCCATCAACGCCATTGAAGGCAACTTCGAACTTCAGAGCCTTGAGCTGTTGAGCTCTGTGACCCTTCAGTCCCTCCGATCCCTCAACAAGATCTCTCTCGTCAAGCTGCCTCAGCTGAGCACACTTACTTTTGGCACCGATGGCGTTACCAAGGCTTCCTCTGTTGAGGTTACCGATACTTTCCTGGGCGATCTGAGCGGCCTCAACCTGAAGACTGTTGACAGCCTCCAGATCACCAACAACAAAAAGCTTATTGCCTTCAACTCTGATCTCGTCAACATCACCACACTTCTGACTGTTGTCAGCAACGGACAGGACATGCAGATCAACATGACCAAGCTTCAGAGTGCTGCCGAAATCCAAATCTCCAACGTCAAGAGCTTTTACGTCCCTGCCCTGAAGCTGGTCAGCAAGTCGCTCAAGTTTGACACGAACCCCCAACTTACCAGCTTTTCTGGCAACAACATATCTACCATCGCCAACAGTGTCACCTTCATCAACAACAACAAGCTTGGCAACGTTTCCTTCCCTCTGCTTACCACAATCGGCGACCTTACGATTCAGAACAACACCGCCATGCGAGGTGTTGAGGGCTTCCCCAAGCTTTCTACCATTTCTGGTGGTGTCATTCTCCGTGGAAACTTCAGCGCGTAAGTTACCTATTCGTTCCATCATATCCAGCTCTGCTAATATTCTCCCAGTGTCAAGCTCCCTAGCCTGAGCGATGTCAAGGGCGGTGTTACTGTCACCTCCACCACTGACATCTCCGACTTCTGCAAGTTCTTCAACGATGCCAAGAGCCAGGGTAAGATCCAGGGCAAGGAGTCTTGCACCAGCAACAACGCGAAGGCAAACGAGGGTGGTGATGGTGGTAGCTCTTCTACTGGCAGCGGCGCTAGCCCTGGTAGCAGCAACAGCAGCGACAACGCCGCTGCTTCGCTTCACATGGACCGCATCGTTCTGGGCATGTCTGTCCTTGCCGGTATGGCCCAGCTGTGGTAAACATGTCGGAGAAGAAATAATAGCTGGGAATTGGTGTCAATCTTTATTGTCCAATCTTTTCCTGTTTTCTCTTATCACGCACGTCATGGTTCTGTCGGCTTTCTCACGCCTTAGCTGTCTACCGGTCTGTGACCATAACTGTGTGTTCGCGGCGCCAATACTAGAACTTAATAATGGAATGTACTTCAACTCTTTAGCTCGTTTCGTTTCCCTCAAGCTCAATGCGATAGATGTCTACATATGATGTGGCTGTGTTGCCAATCTGTTTGGCGTAGGTTATGAGACCAATGGCCCGTATAATGGGAGTGATGGAAACAGTTGTTTTAAACAGTCTATTCATATCATGGCTTATTTTTGTAAGCATTTCAGTATCATTCGGGAGTTAAAGAAATACCCTGAGTATCAAAATGGGTTACGCGTACGTCACTAATAGTTTTAACATAAATTTGCTTTCTATGATGCAACGCCTGCGTTGATTACAATTTTGGTGTAAATTCTGCGTCCGGTGACTTTTTCTAGAGTGGCCATCGACTCCTCATTATCTATATCTGCAGTAACCTCTGACTTTTCCATATCCACCATTCACATTACTTGAAGATTTTGCATTGTCTGATTTGATATTTTGTTTCCATCGCATTCTTAAGCTCTATACTGACCTGCTTCAAACTTTTCTGCATTAAAGAACTTGGGCACTATTTTGTTGCCATTGAAGATTCGGCCGTTGAGTTCATTGACGGCCTATGGTTGGTTTCTCTGTTAGCTTTATATCAAATGCAGAGACATGGGTTTCCAAATGCATGAGACGTACTCGAAGAGCAGATATTTGGTCCGTAAATTTGATGAATACTTGGCGGTTGTCTTGGTCGATGTATAGTCTTTCTACACGGCCGTACTTGTTAAATTTGTTAGTAACGAAGTTCTCTTATGAGGGACGTATCTGGGAGTGAGTGATTGGGTTGCAATGGAAATGAGATTTGGTTCTCTCTACCTTTTCACCGCACTCTTCGCCGATTTCTTGGCCGAGTCCATCTGCGATTTCGGCCTGTAGGTCGGGCATGTTCTCGAGCATGTTTTGCAGGACAATCACTTCGCTCATGGTCCCGAAGCTACTGCCATCTTCTACTACTTTTCTGCGGCCGCCGACAATCCTACCCTTACCGCCGGGTTCGGCCCATCCGCCGCCGTCGGCGTCGGCTTTCTTGCGACGCTTTTCGACTTGGACATGTAGAGGGTTCAGGATACCGGATTCGTTGGCGCCGAGGGCGGAGCCCTTTTTCCAGCCGTATTTGGCCATGAGACGATGAGCGAAGCCAGCTTGGCCGGGGCGGTTGGAGCGTGGTTCATTATCTGTATCGGCGGTTTCCATGTTTATGTCTTCATCGTCATCGTCATTGTGGCCGGCGCCGAGGGTGGGTGGTGGAGAGTAGGCGCTAGTGTCTTCTTCGGCGTTTGGCTGTGGGGGTTGGACATATCGGACTGGGGCGGCGGATATAGTTGCGGAATCGGCAGTATGAGGGGGTGGGTGAGCGGTGGGAATATCTTGGGGAGGAGGAGGAGGAGGAGGAGGAGGTGGTGGTGGTGATTGTTCTAAAGGTCGAGGAGGAGGCTGTCCTGATGACAATGCTAAACGACGGGCATAGGCCTCCTCGGCAGATTCGTCTGGTGGCGGCGCAGCTGGAGGAGACTTAGGAGGTGGTGCGAATGAGTATGATGGCGGCGGTGCAAACTGATCTGAAGGGAGAATAGTTTGTTAGACTTTCTGTGTTCGCGTGGTTGCAGCTTGGATAGACACTTACTTGTGGGTATTGGGTGGCTTTCTTCATCGGAGTCGTCTGATATATCGCTTTGGGCGCGTTGCTTCCGATGCCGATAGAGCAATGATTTCCATTCTCTCACTTCGTCCACCTTTTCGTCGCTCCTGAGGAACTCCTCCACATTGGTAGGCCTCGTGGGGTCATAGAGTTCGTCCCAGTCTGTCTCGAATTGCTCCTGATGCTTCTTCTTCTTCTTCTTGCGTCCGCCGCGCTGCCGCTTCTCATTGAGGCCATACATCCACTCATCATCCTCTGTCGCTGCCCAATCGGCTAGTGTGCTCTTTTGTGGTACAGGCTGTGAAGCTGTGGAAGCATTGGTAGCGGCAGCAGGAGCTGTAGCTGCTGAGTTTGCTGCTATTGTCGCGGTCGCTGGCTTAGCAATGGCTTTTGGGAATGTTGCTTTGGGCTTCGTTTGTTTCGCCTGCGGTCGTCGAATAGGCTGGAACTGTAGAGCTGGGTTGAGGGTTTTCTTGGCAGCTTGCTCATTGGCTGATGGATCGGCTTGGTTGTAAATTACTGGTGCAGATGATATGGTAGCTGATGGTGAAGGGTCGTTAGGATCTTGGAGATTGTCATACAGGGACAGCCCGCGTGGAGGAGGCGGGACAGCCATTGTTGCCCCTCCGATGAAACAAAAATTGGCGATCAAATGAACAAATTATCGCGAAATTAGATCAAATCTTAGATTACTGATAAAGGCTGCCTCTTAGGGTCAAAACGCTTTTGCTTGCAACATCATGAATATCAAGGTTGGAGCTTTGGATCTTACGCCTAATGTTGTTGCAAGCACGAGGTAGGACGCGACGGAAAAACAGCGGTCCATCTAGCATCCTTGCTGGTGTGGATAAGGAGCTGCAGCTGCCCCTCCAATCAACCCCGCCAAAACTTCCCCCAAACTTCGGACTCGAGGCAACCTACCGACATATTTGCTGTACGTCAGTTTCTGCGAAATTCATCAGATGCGGCGACAAGGTTAAGGCTGACCCTTAGAAAATTAAGACGGACTATTCGAATTTCCAAAATATAGTCGAAACTTGAAGACGGTCGTGGGTAGACGGTCTCCCTGCCTTTCGTCTCTCCTTCCTCAGCCTTCAGGCAGAAATTCGACATCCTTCTCAGCCCATCATCACCTTCGACAGGATGGCAGACCTCGCGAGTCGGATTACGAAGCCGGAGGAAGCTGATCCTGTGGAGAAACCAGATAGTGCCCCAGCAGACGTCCCGGAGGGTCAGGTTGACGGTGCGGTTGAAGAGTTTGGTGGTTCTGGCCTTCAAGAGCCAGAGTGGGATGTTGAGGTTTCCCTCAGTGAACTCCAGGACAATGAAGCTACACCGTTTCACTCGGCTACATCATGGAAAGACATGGGCCTGTAGGTTTGGCTGTCCGGTACTCAAAATCGTTTACTAACGATACTTTTAGGAGTGAAGATATTCTAAAAGGTCTCCTGGCCCTGAAGTTTCTGAAGCCGTCGAAAGTCCAGGGAAAGTCCCTCCCCCTGATGCTTAGTGATCCTGCGAGGAATATGATGGCTCAATCCCAATCTGGTACTGGAAAGACCGCGGCATTTGTTACTGCCATTCTGTCGCGTGTCGATTTTACCCAACCAGAGCAGCCGCAAGCCTTGGCCTTAGCACCCAGTCGCGAGCTTGCTCGCCAAATTGAGGGTGTCATTAAGGCTATTGGGCGATTTATCGAGAACCTCAAAGTTGCAGCGGCAATTCCTGGTGCTCTCCCACGCGACCAACCTGTGCGATCTGCCGTCATTGTCGGTACTCCGGGAACTGTGATGGATGTTATCCGAC
Source organism: Sphaerostilbella broomeana (assembly GCA_930272545.1). Taxonomy (NCBI): domain Eukaryota; kingdom Fungi; phylum Ascomycota; class Sordariomycetes; order Hypocreales; family Hypocreaceae; genus Sphaerostilbella; species Sphaerostilbella broomeana. Next base: position 250,632 of record CAKNET010000038.1, read on the forward strand.
GAAGGCAACTTGATGTCTCTAAGCTGAAGGTTCTGGTCTTGGATGAAGCCGACAACATGCTCGACCAACAGGGGCTTGGGGATCAGTGCTTAAGAGTCAAGAAGTAAGATTTTGCCTGGTCTTGGCAGCTCTAAGTATGCGATACTGACAGTTCCTTATAGCATGCTTCCGAAAACCATTCAAATTCTGCTTTTCTCAGCCACATTTCCCGACAAAGTCGGAAGCTATGCATCTAAATTTGCACCCAACTCCCATTCACTGAAGTTGCAACGCAGTGAACTCACCGTCAAGGGTATTTCCCAGATGTTTATCGACTGCCCTGACGACAACACGAAATATGACGTACTTTGTAAGCTCTACGGCTTGATGACGATTGGGCAGTCGGTCATCTTTGTGAAAGTGGGTTCTTATTTATATCAACCGCTTTGGAACCATTGCTGACGATTTAAGTAGACTCGTGAGAGTGCCAATGAGATCCAGAGACGCATGGTGGCCGATGGACACAAAGTCTCAGCTCTCCACGCTGCGTTTGATGGTAACGAAAGAGATGACCTGCTATCGAAATTCCGTCAAGGCGAAAACAAGGTTCTCATCACTACCAACGTTCTTGCACGTGGTATTGACGTATCGACGGTGTCCATGGTTATTAATTACGACATCCCCATGAAGGGTCGCGGTGACACAGAACCAGACGCCGAAACCTACCTCCACCGCATTGGCAGAACTGGACGTTTCGGTCGTGTTGGTGTGAGCATCAGCTTTGTTTACGACAAGAAGAGTTTCGATGCATTGAGCAGCATCGCTAACACCTACGGAATCGATTTGGTCCGCCTGGACACTGAGGACTGGGATGAAGCAGAAGAGAGAGTCAAGGATGTTATCAAGAAGAACCGAGCTCAGGCAGCATATGCCCCGAGTGCAACAGACTCTACGCGGCCACCAGTGGCATCTTAGGGAAGCAAACTGGCAGGATGGAGGGTGATATAAATTGATGACGGGTTTCATTGTTCTTGGTCCATGAGGACGCCACAAATCGATATTTCATGATGAATGGGGTGGTAAGAGACGTTACACAGCTGGGAGCTGTAGTATGCGGCAGGGCGAGATACCAAAAAAATATTCGCGGAGTTGTTGCTATTGTTGGACGGGTCAAGTGATAGAGAGCTATGTGGTAACCTAAAATCTTTGATGGCTTCCTTAAAACATGATCTATGTGAGGTCTACATCTAACAGAAGCACTTTCGACCATGTTGCTCAGACTTGGCTGCGATCGCATGCTTGAGCTTCTCAGATATCAGTGGCTTGCAGTGGACACCTTGACCCCAAGACAAACTACTGCGGAGAATAATACTCTAATACTTATAAATGGACGCAGTATGAAGGCTACGGATTGGGACGGAGTTGCATGATAGAGTTACATGATCTTGGGTCCATTTTTTTTTAACTGCCTGGCCCCATGAGATGAGCAGACCTAGAAGGTACCTACTCATTCTCAAGCATCCCAAAGTGAAGGAGCCGAAAAGTGAACCACTGATTCATTTTAGAGATTTATCAAGTCACCCAATGTGAAGTCAATAGGCACGAGGAACCCAGCTTTTTGAATACAGCTTCTTGGGTGGCATGATTGTCACGACGGGGGGGGGGAACTTGGTGGTCAGAGAGACCACAAAATTTGCCTCGCCGGGCACCACCAACTTACCCATTGCTTTTGTGCCTCCCGCATGGGCTCACGTCATGCAGTGTTACATGTGGGATGTAGGTAGGTTAGTAGGGATTCCGTACCCGCTGTTGGGTACTTTGGTCGTGTGCGTGTGTGCTTCCGTAGGACCAAGGCCATCATGCGTACATTTCACATTTCACGGTCCATGCGAGTATACAGGAAGTTTATCACGAGGGGAGGGGGCTTTTCTGAGATCGGACCAATTCGATGCTTTGAACCGCGGACCTTGATGCTTTGGAGTTGCCGGGCCGGGACGAGTCTCAGCATCAAGAGGAGACAAAGCCAGCATTGATATGTACATGGGCGGGATGGAAAGCTCTGCCGCAATCAAATGGCCAGTGAGTGCGTGAGTAAGTAGCCAGCCCTGCCTTTGCTGAGTGAGGCAAAAAACAGGATGCATAAGCATACAGAACACACATGCAGCGGCATGATGCACATACAGAGATACGATAATGTCTAAGAACATACACTTGAATCGGGCCAGCTCCCTTCACTCCAGGTTACCGAGGCAGGATACCACGCAATGAGCATCGATAATATAGCAGAACAACGAAAGAAAGGCACATTGAGACAGGCGCAGTCATAGTAAGTCAGTCTGGGAGAGGTCCGTTTTGCGCCGGCCGCTACGGTCCCCGCCACCATGTCACCACGGCGCCTAGAATGGAAAGATTGGAAGGCTACTGTACTAGGTACCTCAGGTAGCCTGGAGGTTGTAGCGGAACAAAAAAAAAGACCAACTGTAAACGACGCGGTGAAGCGCCCTCACGTGGGATTGACAAGCTGTTTGGGGGTTGGTGCTCATGTCACCCCACTCTTTCCTCTGCATCAACCGCTGCTAGCTTGTGAAGCTACCAAGCTACCTCTCACCGCCAACCACTGCAGAAAAAAAAAAAATTCCATTCACACAATGTTTGGCCAAGGTTGGTGACGACGACGACGACAATACCATTGTACCGTGACTACGGACTATAGCTGAAACAAAGAATGATGAGAAAAATGCCACAAAATTCTGACGATGATCTCTTCCAATCATGGCTCCGGTGGCAACAATTGCGGTAGCAGCTATGCCACAATAAGCCATTGTACTCGACAATCGAGAATCCCCGGTTTTCTCTCAGCGATTTTTTTTCTGCCCACAGCTGGACCCCTGCTCGAGGTTGGCTGGTGGTCCCATCTCCATAGCGCCACTGACCCAGAAACTGGAACCCAACCTCTCTCTTCCTCCGAGATTGGCGTCGATAGCAACTGAGTGAGTGATGGCTTGAGCTCGAAGGAGGTAGGTATCCTCGGTACATCTGAGCTTGAGCTTTATCCAGGAGTAGCCAATTCGGATATCAAAAAATGATTTGGCTGAGAGAGAGAGAAAAAAACAATAACACGGAACTCTTCTCCCTGAGCTTCCCCACGACTCGTATTCCGTCACTAGGAAGAACATCTTTCCAAATTTATTAAAGACGCAATTACCCAGTTGCCGATAGATCAGAGGGTGGAGCTGCGTAATGGCGACCCGCGGGGCAGCAAGAGGCGAGCCACGTAGCACGCCTGGGGATGGAAGCCATCTGCAGCTTTGCATATTTCGTCCAGCCATCACAGACGGCGGTCTCCTCAACGCTAACTAACAGCTGCATGGAGGGGCTGTTCTCCCCATGTATCGCTCAAAGCTGGTGGTGGTGGTGGTGGACGTGCGACTCGGCCCACTGCCAGCCAACTCATCTCGGTGGCCCAACTTTTCCGCGCCATGCCAATTGTCTATGATTTGCCCTGAGCGGCCCTGTTTTCTCTTGCAGCGTCGGGCAGCCATTTGCCGTCGCGCCAACCTGCTGCTGTGTGATGTGGATTCTGTCATGTCTCAATCCGCAAGGACGGCAGGTTTTTTGGCACAATGTGCTTCTGAGCCCAATCGTGCTGCGACGTGGCGGGCGACTTGCCTTGCCGCCTGCCAATTGGACTCGAGCACGATTGCCAGCCCTCTTTGTGAGGTGGATGTCTATCCTCTTCGGAGCAGGGGTCTACTTCCGGAGCTTGACGAGCTTGCCTTGTTGGGATCCGCATCGTCAATCCTATCTGGCTCGCTTGTGATGAGCCTTGACTTTTTACATGGGACGTGCTTTTAGAACGGTCCCGCCGTCTGGTCCAGGAAATCGAGCCTGCAAGTGGTGTCAACATCTTGATGACTTTTTCCGTCCTCCCACCCGTTCGCAGGTCTTGGAATACACCTCTTGCATCGTACATGACCAAACACTCACCTTTTGAAATCCGTCAACATCCCGTATCCAATAGGCTGTTCCGTCCGTTACCTGAAGGCAGCCACAACCCATCGTCGTGTCGAAAAGCGCCGAGGCCTAAGATACTGGCCGTTTTCGTTATTGGCGCCTTATTCCTGCAGACACCCGATATTCCGATAACACTGCAGCTGCATGGAGATCGATAATAAAACCCTCCCCCAACTCGCTCAGCCCGGAGAGTCTGTGGTTTCAGAGTTTAAGAGGGCAAAGGAAGTATGAGTGCTGCCCAAGAAGTCGAGTTCTGTCCAGTCAGGACGAATATCGACTTGTCCAATGTACAATATTCAAACTTTTCTGACGTCCAGTACTTCCAGGCATCCGACGATGAAAATGGAAAGGCAACAATAGCAAAGCCAGGTGAGCCTTAGTTTCGGGCCGAGTGGGAAATATACCACTTTGAATGCTAATTATTACACGTAGGCGACGATGTGCCTAGGTCTCTGCCTGATGTGACCGAGGAGCAGCTTGAGGCTGAGCCTGAGGCTTCCACCTCAAAGAAGGACAAAAAGAAAAAGAAGAAGAAGAACAAGAAGAGTGAAAGCAATGCCACCTTACCCACAGAATCCACCGAAGAGGTGAAGGTCGCCGACGTAAATGTCGAGGAGGTCAAGGTAGAGGAGGTCAAGACAGATGAGCCTAAGCCAGAAGAGCTCAAGGCAGAAGAGCCCAAGGCAGAAGAGCCCACAGCAGAAGAACCCAAAGCAGAAGAACCCAAAGCAGAGGAAGCCAAAGCAGAAGAGCCCACTGCGGAGGAGCCAGCAGAACAGGACAAGGCTTTGAACCCTACTGCTGAGGAAGCAGCCGCGGGTGTTGAGGACGAGGGCAAGGACAAGAAGAAAAAGAAAAAGAACAAAAAGAAGAAGAGCGCCAAGAACTCCGAGGCCGATGTTACAGCCGATGCCTCACAAGAGCCAACACAGCCTCCATCACCTGTTGTGGAATCGAAACCAGCGGAACAGGAGTCTGCTGCACCTGCCACCACAGCTACTGAGGAGAAGCACGAAACAACAGAGCCTGAGACTGAGGTTGCGCCCGAGTCTAAGGAGGAAGAAAAGACCGCTGCTCCAGAAGCCGAGCCTTTGGCTGAAGTTGAATCGAAAGAAACTGATGCATCTAAGCCGACACAAGAGGTTGTAGAAGCACCACTTTCAGAGGAGACCAAGCCTGCCGAGGAAGAGCAGGAGGCTCCCAAGGACGAGCCTGCGGTGACTGAAGAGCCGAAAGAGACTATTGAGGCTGCTGTACCCACTGAAGAAATTAAGGCAGAGAAACTCGAGGCAGCTGTAGAGCCCAGTGACGAAAACACGGCCGAGAAGGCCACCCCTGAAGATACCCCCGCACTGGTGACCGAGGAGAAAGAGGTGGAAGAGACTTCCACCGCAGAGACCAAGGAAGATGCTGCAGCCGAAGTTGAGGCTTTAGACGGGAAGCTTTCTCATGCTCCCGCTGAAGAAGAGAAAATTGTCGAAGAGGACAAGTCTACCAAAGATGAGACGCTCGAAGCCAAAGAAGAGCCTGTTGAAGAATCACCAGCAGAAGTGGCCAAGGCCGAGACCAAGGAAGAACCGGCAGCTGAGCCAGTGACCGAACCAGTTACTGAGGAGGCTGCTGCGGAGCCATCTTCCGAGACTGTCAAAGAGCCAGAGGAGCCAGTCGAGGAACCCGCTGCCAAAGAAGCTACTACGGCTGAGCCTGCTGTTGAGACCACTGAGGAGCACGCCAAAGAGCCCGAAGTAAAAGAAGCAGTGGTGGAAAATGAACCTGAAGAGCCAGTTGCTCCCAAAGAAGACAAGACCGAAGAGGTTGCCGAAGAAGAAAAGCCTGTTGTAGAAGAGAAGGCTGAGATCGCTCCAGCTTCCGAGGAAAGCCCCGAGACTGAGGAACCAAAGACGGCTGTTCCTGAACCTGAGCACACTGAATCCGAATCTAAGGAGATTTCAATCGATGCAGTTGAAGCTGAGCCTGAAGTCACAGAAGAGAGCCTGAAGGACGAATCTCCTATTGCTAAGGAAGAGGCACCCAAGGATGCTGTCGCTGACGTTTCCGAGACTGTCGAAGAAGAGGCAAAGTCTTCTAAGGAGGTGGAGCCTTCACTAGCCGAAGGTCAAACTGAGACTACCCCAGAGCCAACTGAGGCTCCTGCAGAAACTGAGGCCGCTTTTGAGCCAGAGGCTGAAAAGGTAGAAACCGTAGTCGAGGAGCCCGCTAAGCCAACTACTGAGGTTCAAGAGCCTGCCGAAACTAAGGTTGCTGATGAAGAGACTGCCGAGGAGGAGTCTCCTGCAGAGAAGGCTGCCGAGCCAGCAGAGGAGCCTGCCACAGTGGAACCTGAAGAAGTCGCAGCTGAGACTGAAACTGCTGCTACTGTTGAGGAGACTTCAGAGCCTGCCCATGAGGAGGCCCCCGAGGATAAGCCCAACCCCCCCGCAGAGGAAGCTGCAACAGAGATTGAAGTCCCCAAGGATGTCACTGAAGTAGAGCCGGTCAAAGAGGAATCACACCCCGTCGAGGCTGAAGTAGAAGCGACCGAGGAGGAGCCTGAGACTACTGCAGTTGAAGCCTCCCCCAAGGAGCCAGAACAGAAGGCCGAAGTCGAGACTGAAGCTCCTAAGGATGTAGCTGAGCCTGAAACTGCTGCTGTTGAAATAGCTGAAGAGGAGACCAAAGCTTCCGAGAAATCCGTTGAGGCTGAACCGGCCGATGAGGATTCTAAAGCAGCTGAGGTTGAACCCGAAGTTGTTTCTGCCGAGGATGAGGTTCCCGAGCCTGCTACGGAGACTGTCAAGGTTGAGCCGGTTGAAAAGGAGTCTACAGCAGCTGAGGTTGAGCCCGAACCCGTTCACAAAGAGGTTGAAGTTCCCGAGCCCGCTACGGAAGCTGTCGAGGTCGAGCCAGAAGTTCCTCAAGATGAGCCAATTGCTTCTCATGATGCTGCTGAGCCACTTGTTACTGCCGAAACTACTGAGCCTGTAAAGGAACTTGTTGAAGAGGCTGCAGCTGAACCTGCTCATTCCGAAGCGACAATTGAACTAGAAACCGCCCAAGAAACCCAGGAGACGCCAGTGACTAAAGAAGAAGTCAAGGACGAGACCTCCGAGGAACCAGTTGCGCCTACAGAGGATGAAAAAGAGTCTGAAGTTCAAACCGAGGCTGAGGTACCAGCACCCGTGGAAGAAGCTGCTGACAAGGCTGTCGAGGCTGAGGCTCAACCCCCAGTTCAGACACCCGAAGAAGCAGCTGCTCCTGAGACAGTAACTGAAGAGGAGCCTGCTCAGGAAGCTCCAGCTGTCGTTGAAGCGGAAGAGGACAAATCCGTCGAAAAAGTTGAAGCTACCCCTGCTGAGATAGAGGTAGAGAAGACTCTTCAGGCAGAGCCAGTGGAGGAGGCTGAGCCAGAGCCTGCTGTAGAGGAAACAGAGCGTAAGGATAATGTTGATCCTACTTCGGTTGAGAAGAATGCGGTAGAGCAAACTAGGAAAGGTGAGGAGCAGCATTCATTACATGATACCCCTGTTGATATTTCGGGACGGTTTGAGGACTCCACATCGGGTGAGGAGTCGAAGGACCGCGGCGTTTTGGCGTTGGATTCTGAAGAACCTGCGGACAAGCAAGAGGACAAGACAAAACTCAAGATTGCTGAAGTCGAAAAGACTGAGACGACGCCAGCTGATGAGCTTATCGATTCAGTCAAGCCTGATGTGGAGCCCGTCTCTGAGCTGCTGCCTTCTGAGGGCAAACATGACGTTGAAAGCACCTCAGCCCCTGTTCTACCTAACGGACACCACACCGCTGCATTTGTTGCGGGATCTGTGGTAGCTGCTACAGCAGCGGGGGCTGCTACTGTTGCTGCTATTTCCAGCAAACATGACGACAAGGATGCACTCAACGAACATGAATCGCAACGCGATATCTCGGCTGTAAGCGAAGCAGGTGGGGAAAAGGGTAAAGCTTTGGACAACTCTGTTGCTCCTGAAGTGCCCAATACTGAGGTTACTGAACGTGATGTGGAAGCCAAAAATCTCACACTAGAAGAAACGACGGCAGTTGAGGAATCACCTGCTACTCGAGAGGTTGAACCAGAGTCAACTGCCGAAACCGCTAAACCTTTGACTTCAGAGACTTCCACCGAGGACCAGCAGACTACTACTACCAAAACCGCAGTTGAACAGGACGGTGCGAAGACGGACTCTGCGACAGGAGACGAACAAACGCCTAGTGGAGAGACAATCGGCAACAAAACAACAGTAACATCAACATCCGAACAGGCAAGTAGAGAGATCAAGAGAGGGGCGCAACCCGTTGAAGAGAGCAAAAACTTACAGGATGTAGCCCCGGCCCAACTTTTTGGAGGCGATTACGGTTTGGCTACTGGCCCCATTCACGTGGCTGCGTTCGACGTTGCTAGGACTGGGACGGAAGCCCACCGACGAATAAAAACACCCACTACATCCGGACTGAGCAACAACACCAATACCGAGGTGCCTTATGGGCCTCTTAGCGCTGCTGAAGATGAGGCGGTCGCTCAGTCCGATGATGCATTTGGGGCGGAGCGTGTGATGAAAAACGAGGTGATAGATCGTGGACTGGATCGAAATGCCTTTCCTCCAGAAGTCACTGCTGCAACCAACCATTTACCACCCTTACGACACCTTACTCTTGATGCTGAAAGCCGCCACCCCTCTAGATGGACCAACTTTGGCATCGGGCCCCCTTTGGACCCTCCTTTGGCCAACAACGAATTGGCTCAAGATGACCCGCCTCCTCTTTCTCTTTCAGTCTTGCTTGACGATGAATTTAGAGTGCCGACTCCCGCCGCTATGGTTCCTGATGCTGCGATGATTGACCGACAGAATGCCCGAAGATTGCGTCGAAGGCAACCTGTGCTAGCACAGGAAGCTGAAGATGCAGGCGCTGCCGCCGTGGCGACATATGCCACAGCGGAAGCATTGAGGCCTTCTGATGATCGATCGCTTCCAGGTCACTACAACGTCGTCGAAAATGTCCCTTATCTAGACCAACAGGAGATGTTGGATTCGGAGGAACTTCAGTCTCAAGCCGTCCCCACTACACACAGGAGTATTGGTGGCGCTGAGGAGGATCTTCGCAAATCCGTTGCTGACATTTTTACAGAGGACAGATATAAGGAGCATATTTCGACTAGTGGTGACCAGGACCGGGAGAGACGCCGTCGGACTCGTCATTCCCATCATTCTTCTCATTCGAGTAAAATTCATGGAGAAGAAGAAGATCGGGAGTTTCGGGACAGCAAGCGACTCTCGCATGAATCCCATGGATCTCATCGCCGCCGAGCAGTATCTGACAGTCATGGATCCCGGCCTGGCTCAGGTTCTTCCAAAATGGACACGCCACCCAGGACTCCACGACGACGAGATAGCGGCTTTGTCGGCGAGGCTGCCGCCAGTTCTTCGAGGAGACACAAAGTTCCGGAAGAACAGGAGGCCCATGATCAGCGGAGAACTTCGACCCATAGAACGCCAGATGAGCAAAGAGCTCATGAACGGCGCAGAGAACAGCGGCGAGCAACCAGAGATGCTGAGCGCTACGGCAAACACGAGCGACAGGAGCCCCGTGAACGTTTGGATCGTCAAGAAGAACGCGACGTTCGTGATGTTCGCGATGTCCGTGATGTCCGTGATGTCCGTGATGCTCGTGACGTTCGTGACGAGGATCACGACAGAGTTCACCGCCACGAACGCCGTCGCAAGCGACGAGAGCGGCAAGAACTGGAGCAAGAACGGGAGCTATATGCTGAGACCGATGACATTGAAGCTCCTGGAGAAAGTCGAGAGATACCCGTGGCTACAGAACGTAGACCCAAGGAAGTAGATTTCGATCTCAGACCCAAGGAAGTGGATTTTGATCTCAGACCACAGTCAATGGAACGTCGTCGTCACCGTCATTCCTCTCGCCGTTATTCTGGCAGCTCTAGTCATGCTCGAGACGGCGTCCTATCACAGTCAGAGTCTCCTGAGCGAGAATACGTCATTCCTATTCCGGAGAAGAGCCTCTTTGAGATGAAGAATGCGGAAGCCAAGGCCCACAACGCAGCACCATCTCATGATACGGATAGAATCATCTACGTACCAGTACCAGAGTCCTCTCTTCCAGAAGAGCTGCGGCGGCCCAGGACGCGGGGCAAAGACGCCCCCCGACCTCGTGACCGCCGGCTCTCAGAGGGTGCTTACGACAGGCCGCGAACTGGAAGGCTAGATGAGCCTTCTAGAGATGGAGAAACCTATGAGGACTCTGCTCGTCGAGCGAGACATGAGCGGAGGCGTGCTAGGGAGGCCCGGGAAGCCAAGGAGGAAGAGAAGAAGTCTGGCGGCATCAGGGGAGTATTCAAGAGATTGTTCAATTAAGGATGGATTGAGGGTAAGGTTTTATGATAATTGCAGCGGTGATGGATGGAGGAGGTTTTCATTTGTTGTAACGACTTAATGTATCATGTGTGTATGGCTGGTTGATGGTTTTGTCATGGTTCTTTTCCCGCAGCTATGATGCTGGATTTATGATAGTTATGTTCGGTTTACGTCTAAATGAAGCATTTCGATCTGGTCATTTGATGCTTCTGATGTTGCTGTGAAGTTCTCATTAAGAATCTACCCTTCCAAGGTCAACACGTAAATTAATTTCAAAACTTGTTGCTTGTCTTACCAGATGAGGAGGGTGTAAGTGAAGTCTTGAATCACATGATCTTGCTAGCAATCGCTGTGATTTGGTGCAGGTTGCCACTCCAGACCTCAAGCGGCCGGCACCACTTCGGCTAACCACCCCCCTGCACAGCCCTAATTTTCACACCTGCTCCGACCAACCCACCAAAAAGTTCGCAGGGCAAAAAAAAAAAAAAAAAAGATTCCCCTTCCCACGATCGTAAACAAACAACCAAGCTCTTCTAAGGCGCAGGATTCTACTTCTTTGCGTTCTTCCTCTTCAAACCGACACCTTTACCCGAAAAGAAAAAAACAAAAAAAACCAAATCATCCAAAATGGCTCCCACCGTATGTACCACTTGAACAAAAAAAGCAAACCGACAAGGCGACTTTTTTCCCCCTTTGGCTTTGCTGTAGACGCCCTCTCTATGTTCCCTCAAAGTCTATTTTGATGGGTTGAGGATTGTGGCGTCGCGTTTTTAAAATAAAATAAAAAATGCAGTAGGCTGATGTGAAGAAAAAAATGTCGTGAAATATAGAAGAAGTCAGGCAAGGCCCAGAAGCAGACCAAGAAGGTACGTCTACAATTGCTATATATATATATATATATATATATATATATATTGTGCTCGTGATGATGAATGAGGCATTGCAATGAGAGGCTAACGATTTTTTTTAGTTCATCATCAACGCTTCCCAGCCCGCAAGCGACAAGATCTTCGACACCTCCGCCTTCGAGAAGTTCCTCCAGGACCACATCAAGGTCGAGGGCCGCACCAACAACCTCGGCGAGGATGTCATCATCCAGCAGCAGGGCGAGGGCAAGATCGAGGTCATTGCCCACATTGACTTTTCTGGCCGATACCTCAAGTACCTGTATGTCTTTTTTCTCGCCCTTCTTTCTTATTCATGCGAGAAAAAGCATGGGAGCATGGGAGCATGAATGGAATGGAGTGAGTTTTCACTAACGCCCGTGAAATAGGACCAAGAAGTTCCTTAAGAAGCAGCAGCTTCGTGACTGGCTCCGTGTTGTCTCTACCTCCCGAGGTGTTTACGAGCTCAAGTTCTTCAACGTCGTCAATGACGAGGCTGATGAGGATGACGAGTAAATTGGTGGATAATACAGGAACAAGAAACCTAACAAAGGTCAACAAACAAAGGGGGTCTTTGGCGATTATGGAAGTTTGAGAGGGACACTGGCTTTCCTTCAAATGGCAGACACGACATGACATGACACGGTACGGCAATATCATATAACATGGAAGTGGAAATGGGATTGTGTGCTGTGTTTTGGGAGTTTTGTCCTTGCTAGAGGGAGCTGTGGATTTCTGAGATGATATAAAAAACAAAACAAAAAGAGCCTACCGTTTTGGGCGGAACAAACACATCATATTGCTAATTTCCTTGTGAAGCAGTGAATTTATCTTGGTCTTGATTCCATGTATTCCATGTATTCCATGTATTCCCAAAGCTTTATTTTGATTCGCCCATCTATCTATCGTCCCATATGCATCAAGCCCTCTCTCTATGTGTCCGTATACGCCAATATCAAATCGCTTTCGTCAAACAACAAAATAACCCACCCACCTCAAGGCAACGCCCTCATCACACCCTCAAACGCCACCAGCGCCATCCCATTCGCCGGAAACGCCCTCAAAAAGCACGGCAGAAACCCTCGCCAGTACCCCCTCCACCCACTCTCCCTATACACCGTGACAGCGGCATCCTTCCACCTCCTGAACCTCCTCTCCCCATCCCCCAGCCCCCCGCCCAGCGGATCCGTCATGATCCGCTGCTTCACTAGGTCGCACGGATAGCTCGTCAGCCAAAACACCTGGGCGCTCAAGCCGCCCGCCCAGAAATTCACAGCCGGGGCGCTCATCTCCGTGCGCTTCCTCAGCGCCCGCGATATGACATCGTAGCTGCCCCACCAGAAGAAGAAGAAGCCCCGGAACAGCAGCGTGGCAGAGAAGCCGTGGTACACGCCGCGGAGGCCGTGGTGCGCGTATATCTTGCGGAGGCAGTCCACCGGCCCAGAGTACAGCCGCTCGGTTTTGCGCGCGGCGTACTGGATCTGCAGGCGCGCCTTGATGTGCTCTACCGGGGCGGCGATGAAGCTCACGGTCGAGCCGGCCAGTATCCCCGCCATGCCGTGCCCCAGCGGCGGCAAATACGTCAGTGAATCTGACGATGCTGCTAGCTTCTTATTCTTGCCGCTGCTGCTACTTGAGAGCCCCCCCAGCGCCTCCAGCCCGAATCCAGCTCCCGGCCCAGCTCCAGGAGCCCAGGCACTCGCCCCAAAGACATGCTGCGCCATCAGCCGCCTATACACGTTGAGCGAGCCCAACATGACTGAATCCATAAACATCCACCCCACGAGAGGCGGCGTCGCACCTTTATATAGCCCCCTCACGCCTTCATTCCGCACCGTCTGCAGGAGACATTGCAGCGGCCCGCTAAATCGTGTAGATTCCGTGGTTTGGAGACGGACTTTGACGGTGTCGAAGGGGTGGCCGACTATATATTTTCCCAAATGTTTTGTTAGTGTCAGTTAGTGTCAGTCAGTGTCAGAACTCAATCTCCATCTTTGTCTTCTTCCCCCACCACCAAAGTATGTACGTGACCTTAAGAGAGAACGCAAGAACGCAAGAAAGAAAGAAAGACTCCTCTTCTCACCTGAGAGCTTTGCTATCCCACTAAAAACACCCGCCACAAACCCCTTGTAATCCGTCTTGGCCGCTGACGGCGTAGATTTGCTATCGTGTGTCGTCGGTTCTGGTACCTTAGCAGCAGTAGTAGCAGCAGCAGCAGCGCCAGGGACCGGAGCCGCCGCAACGACCACCGTACTGTTACTTGCCGTCGCCGCAGCTTCTGCCATCTCCATTGGCGACAACAGCAATAGCAGCAGCGGCGGCAGAAGATGTTGACAAAGAAAGAGAAGATGCGTCAAGCTCCGCCTCGGATGAGTTGTCGTTGAATTGAGTCTGAAGTATAGATAACTACGCCTTCTTAGATTACCTGGCCCTCAAAGAATGGCTTTAGGCTCTAAATCAAGGAACCCCAAATATCCCAGTAAACAACGACAATTGGCGCATACTCTTCAGAGCAGAAAAATACCCGTTAGATGGTGATATGTATTGCAGTTTCATAGAAGAAAGAGAAATAATGGAAAGAAAAAAAAAAGCGATAGCCGTTGTCGGTAGTGGTAAGGATGTAGGTCTACAGAAAATATAGTGGGGGTGGGGTATCAAAAGCGCGAGTGGGGGCGATCCCCTGGCTATGCCGTTATAATATTGCAGTGACCCATCCATATGTACATCATAGTGATAGTGGTATCAAAGCGACGACAAGAACTGGCCGAACAAGGGGCCAGGGCGGGGGAAACTGATCCAGCAACAACGTAAGCGAAAGACGGTACAGTAAGACCGATGGGGGATTAAACCGGCGGTCTGTTTTAGCATCTGATACTAGAAGGATTCGCACTAAAGAAATTCGGTAGACACAGGTATTTATTTTATGTTATAATTATAATTTAACGTCATTTAAGTTCTTTAATTCGGGGAGAGACGGTACATGTATTCACATTCACACAGCTGGAAGAATACCACCATCGCAGCAATAATCACAACATACTTCAACTGGCAATATATGAAACGTAATTCCCATCTCAATTATTCCTCGTGTCATTCAACACATGTACTATCTTACTCTACGAACCACCTTAGTCAAAAAATGCCCTGCCGCTCTATCAGCAGCTCCCCCTCCCTCCCAGCAAAGCAAAAGCACCCGTATTTGCAAAAGCCGGCGATGCATCCAGTCAAATGCCAGCTTAAATTCGTCGCTCCGCTCTAGAATCAGAATAGTCATGTCATGTCGTCGTCAAGAGTGACCAAAAAAAAATGTGTGTGAGTGAAATGGTGAAACAAACATCAAAGCCCGATAATGATAGATGATTTCTTCCGACTTCTTCACTTCCCTATATCCATCGCCCTCCTTTCATGCCATCCCTAGGTATCCCTGGTTGCTTTTTCGACTGTATTATGTGGTTTCCGCGCAAGTTGCCTTGCATGCTTCCCCGTTCGTTCAATATCAACAATTCACCTCACAGTCTATACATATCATGTGAGGCTGATCTTTCCATCTTGAAGTCCCTTTTTTTCGTATTAGTTATCACTTTTTTTTGGTGTGATTTTTTCATTGTTTTCGTACAACGAGCCGTGTTGTGTACCCCGCCGTTAGATGGTATCAGTAGTTTGACCAATTGATATTGGAGGGCCTAGGAGGCCATGACTGGAGCCACTCGTATTACGGCTTAACCTAAAAAGTGTCCGTATCTTGGCTAGCCTGGCTCGCCTGGCTAGTAATAGTGCCAAAAGTGTCTACATCATTTAAGTCAGTGGATGAGTGCTTTTTTTTGGGGGGTGGGGGGATTCCGCCAAGTTGAAGCATGTCACTTACCTCTCTTTCGTCGTCTCTCTTCTCTGGCTGCGTCCTCTTCGGGGCTCTTGGGTGTCATAGCCCGGGGCCCACTAGGTCGTCGGGCAGGAACACCCAGTGCAGTCTTTAAGTTCCTATTCTCCGGCTTGGGGCTGCTGCCCGTGTACTGGCTGACGTGCGTTCCAGTCGCGCTTCCATAGCCACTCTCGTAACTCTGAGGGCCCATTGGGCTGCTCTTTTGCAATGCCGAAACCCGTGTAGACCTTGGCGGCGTTTGTTGCGATGATGGGCTCGCAATGGGTTCCTTCGGTGGCCGAGGGGGGCCGGAACCCTGAGTTGGTGAGGTCGGCCAGTATTCGCCGTCACGTTCAGCTCCAGAGGCACCGGTGGTGTATCGTCCAGAGTTGCCCTGCAGGCGATTGAGACTGGAGGATGACCCACCCCACTCGGCAGACCTGGGGGTGGCTGGGGCATCAAATTCTTGAGCAGAATATTCTAGCGCAGTTCTGAACCGCTCGGTTTGTCCCGTTCGAGGTTGGGGGTGCTGCAGGTTCAAAGAGTTTCGGTGCGCCTTATACTTGGGATCCTCAGGCGTCATAAAGGTTGGTACGATGGGTGCTGAGGACTCCTGGATTTCGTGGGGTGGTGCCAGACGTGACTCCGAAAACCCAGAGTGTAGCTTATCCTCACCGTAAGGATCAAGCTGGTAAAGATCATCATGTGAGGCTAGGCTCGATCCCGACCTTGAGTGGAGTGTCTCATCGTTCCTGGCATCCCTCTTGCCAGCTCCTCCGCGCAGGGCTTTGCTCACTGTCGAGGCAGTAGTACCAGACCAACGAGAAATCTTGGGAAACCAGCTAGAGCTTCCTGACTTGGGCTTCTTGCCCCTCTCACTACGAGGAGTGTTGTCTGCGCTGAGCGGTTGCTCCAGGTTTGGATGAATGAATTGAGGCGCTGGCTCTGGTGGCTCAGAGGCCCCACGGTGGGTCTCCTCTGGAATTCCGGGGCTCATCAAATTGGCGCCGGTTCGCTCTGCGGATGGTGTGGGATGGTCGAATTCATATTCTTCCGGATTCTCCTCGACGGTGCTGATGCGGTGATCAGAGAACTTGCGCTGGCCTTGTGCCACAGATAAGTGTCCAGATTGGCTGGGGTGGCTAATGGTAGAGTTGCCTTCAGGTTCGTATCCTTTATCTTGCTCATACTGCAAATCAGGCGCCAGGTTGTCAAACGACTGACCAGGCCCGCTTGTAGATGCTCTAGCTGAGATGGGGGCGGTCTGGGTCTTGAGCACGTCCACCTCGCCGAGGAGCTGGTTCAGCATGTCTTCGATGCGACTTAGGTCGCTGGTTCCCTTGGCGCTGAGACCTTGCAGGGCTCGCTTCCACAGATTCTTCTTCTTGACTGCCATGTCGTCAATGGTGGTGCCACCAATTGATCCGCTGTGGACTGAGCGGGGGCCAGGATATGGGCGTGGTCCGTTGATGGCCTTCTGAAGTTTGTCGGTGTTCTCGGCATTGGCGAAAATCACGTCGTCTCCAGTGTCCTGGACAAGGTCCTTCATCTCGCGGAAGGAATTGCGCATCTCCAGGGCTGCATTCATGAGCAATGCAACAATCTCAGTGTCTCGTGCGCTCCTCTGAGCATCTCGAACCATGAGATGCTGCATCAACGCAACAATGTCCTTGTTCTCAATGCGTTCGATGCCACCACCGGTAGCAGCATCATAGAATGGGGATGCCATGCCCTGAGACATGCCACTTAGGGCCCGGTTGTGCGTCTTGGGTTGATAGAAGGGATCGTCGCCACCAGTCATGAGGTTGGGAGGGCCAGTGACGTTGATGCCCTTGCCCTTGGCCTCAATTTCTGGAGTTCGATTTGGCCCGTTTGAAATGTATCCTTCGTCATATTTGAAGCCTGGGCTGCCGGTGCTGTATCCAAGGCCGCGAGAGCCGAGAAGGTTGTCGTTGAGTGCCGGATTGACAATGGGGCTGGCATCCTCATAAGGGTTGGTAACCAGGGTATCACGCTTGCGGTCAGTGGAGGTTCGTTGCCACTCGTCCAGATCCTGGCTCGGCTCTCGGCTGTGGCCAGTAGCTACAACAGGACTAGCATCCTTCATCTCCTCATCGCTCCTGGGAAGGACTCTTCCGTATTCAGTTGGCGTTGCCTTACCAGACCACTGGCCGGGAGCTTCTTCCTGAAGCAGGGAGGGATTCGTTTGGAGATCGTCCTCCATATAGCCAATTTCCGGCATGGGGTCCTCGTGGTCAGGCACTCCTGTGGCGTTCATCTTTGCCGCCGATTCATAGTCTAGTCTATCCACGCTATGAGTAGGGGTATCGCGTGGCTTCCAGCCCTCCATCGCTCGCTCCTTGAACGACTTGTTACGGAAGACACCGGCGGGAGTAAACTCATCCTCACCAACCTCCTCGACTGTAGCCTGTTTGTTTGCTTGTGCTGCCTTCAAGGCGGCAGCAGCAGCGCCTACAGCACCAGCAGTGATAGCTGCTTCAGAAGAGGTGGGGGACTGTCGGTATCTGGTGCGAGGCACTTTGCGGCCGTGCTCATCGAGCTCATATTCCGAAAACTCGTGTGACTGAGCTAGTGATCTGGATCCGGGTGTTGGCTGTCGCTCTTCCTCATATTCGTGGTGGTCATCCATCGATCGCTTCTCGGGGCTCACATCTCGGCTGCTCTGAAGTCTGGATTGATCATCATATGAGAGATTGGAGTCTCTTGCGGCACTGTAATCATAGCCAGATGCGCCTGTCAATACGGACTGATCCAACATGGAGCCGTCGATGAGAGATGCAACAGCTGATTCAGCTGCCATGGATGGGTTAACGATGTTGGGATTGGCGCCTAGCCCCCGGACAGCCTTGCCCGCAGCTGTTGGTCCGAGCTGCGAGTCATCAGAGTAGACTGTGTTTCTATGATCGTCCGTTGACGTTTGATCAAACTCCCTGCTTCGCATATTGCTAGGGATAGAATTGAGGGAGTTCGCAGAACGGCTGTGATGAATGACTCGCTCAGGCGACTTGACGGGTGAGTACGCATCGCCTCTAGAGTTGCGGTTCTGCTCTCCATCGGCTTCTGTGATGCCAGATACACTGGGGATGGGGCTCAAACCACGAGCACCGGCCTGATATGGAACGTATTTTAGTGGAGGAGGAACATCTTGTGTACTGTAATATGAGTCCTCGTATGAATCTTCGGGATAGTCGGCTGGGTGAAGCTCGCGTGTAGTCTCTTGATAATTGTCATAGTGGCCAACGGGTATCTTGCGCCCAAATTCATCCGTCTCATACTCTTCCGACTCGGCGTACTCCTTCTTCCCACGCGGCAGTGCGGTTAAATCACCATGAGATACATTGGCATGGCTAGTGCCTAATGTGTGCTGAAGGTCAAGAGGCGTTCTTGATGGCGTCGGGGTTGAATCTGATGAAGTGATGTCTCTTGCTTTCTCAGAGGGAGGGGCGAGTTCTTCCATTGCAGAATGAGGCCGTTCGGATTCAGCAGCCGACAAAATTGAGGTTCGGGTCATCTCTGACGGGTTGATCTCGCTCATGAGGGGCATTGGAGGTGCGGGAGCCGGCTCTTCGTCTTCGTATTCTTCGGCGTACCGCTCTCGTCCGAGGCTTCGGCTTCTAGCTCTTGACTCTCTCCTACGTCGCCTTTCACGGTGCTTCCGCTCGCCAGTTTCAGACTGGTCTTCGGGAGCACCCGACAATGCTTTAGCGACCGCCGCGCCAGCGGCGCCAGCGGCCATGACTTTGATCAAATTATTATTTCTCTTCGGAGTATTGCCATTCTCATCATTTACGCGATACTCTCCGTCAATCGAGTCACGACTAGGACTGTGCAAGGACAAATCATCGTAATCATGACGGGCTTCCCGGTTCCGCCTCTCTTTGGGTTTGGAAACCTCCTTGTCCCTTGATAACTCAGGGCGCTGACTGGAAGACCGCCTGCGGTCTACGAGAATTTCTTCTCTGGAACCCGATGTGCCGGTGGAAGTGAAGGATGCACGACGACCCTCTCGCTTACTTTGCTCGCGCTTGAGAGCACTAAGTTCCGGCAAGATCAACCTTCGAATGGCATCCTCCACGGTTTCTAATAGCTTGGGGTTATTGATGGACGACTTTGAGGCTCCAGAGCGCATGGATCGGGTATCGATAGACCGATGGCTTGGGGCCATGTTGGAGGATAGCATGCTTGACTCAGCCGCCGTCAAATGTGAGATTTGGGACTCTGGGGGATGGCTTCGACTTGAACGACGCCGATGACTGGTGGTGCTGGGGATGTCCTCGGCAGCAATCTCGCTAACGCTGTTCGCTCTGCTCTTCGGGCGCCTCTTGCGCTCAGATTTTTCCTTGGGCCGATCGGTGCTTTTAGAGCGATCTTTGGTACGAGCCTTGCTTGCTCGAGGATCCTCTGTGGTATCATCGACAAGAGGGCCAGAGCCCAGAATATCGCCGCCGGGACCTGAGCCATCGAGAAAGCTGTCTGTGGGGATGGCCGAGATTTCGGACATGTTGCCAGGCTGGTAGGTTTCTCTCTCCCCAGTAGGAATGAGGGGGCTAGCGGGGCGGCGACGTCGATGACTTCGGTCAATCTCGATGTCGATGGGGTTTCTTGAGACATTGGACTCCTCAGTGGCTGATGCATACGATGTCATGCTATGGCCATCTTCGCCCTCAGGCAGGTCGAGTTCCCTTGACACAACGCTGGAGTCGTCCAGTGGAATCCGCCGAGTAAGGGAGGTTCTGCGGGATCCTTTTGACTCAGTGACCTGGATGTGATCCCCTCTTCCTTTCTTGGAAGGGGTGAGGCGTACCCGAACGCTGGGTTTGCGGCTGGTTGTACTACCTGACTTGCCGCCCTCGAAATACTCGATCAACAACGACGTCTGCGAGCGATTGGCCCGGTGGCCGCGGGTGCGGATTGTGACGGGAGTGCCATCGTCTGGGAGAGAGTAGGTAGATTTATCGTCGTCGGGCTTGCTGATTTCAGCGGTCAACTCAGTAGGGGTGGTCGTCTCGTCAGTCTCGGTGGGAGCTGGCAGCGGAAGGCTCTTTCTGCTGACGGTACTCATGGTGATGTTGCGACATGCGACGACAAGGCAACCAATGCCGTTGCCCCTTGGCCTTGTGCGTGGTTTTTTTTTTCTCTCTTCTCTTTTGCTATTCGGAGTGGAGAATGCGGAGAGGAGATCTCGCAGACCGACTCCTTACGCGGACAGCGAAGAGAGAGAAGTCAGGATCAGCTGATAGGGATTAAATTAGAACAGCTGGTCGTCGAGACATTCGGAGGTGGGAGTCTGACGCCCGCAAAAACTGAACAAGGCTAGAGCGGAGTCAGCATGCAAAATGCAAACATGAGAGGAAACAGGAATAATGAATGCAGAAAAGAAGTAAATCGCTGGCGTCGCCAAAACGCAAAAATAACAAGGCTCAGTGGGTTTGCATCTCTAAAACTGCTGGGAGCCAAAAGTGGAGGAAGAGCTGAATTTGGGGGGTCGGGAGAGAGAGAGAGGGCAGGGCAGTTGTTGTATCATGTGGCGAAGCTCGGGCAGCGAAAAGGATAGGCGCTGGCTGGAGCAAACGACCCCAGAGCGGTAGGTACATAGGTGGCTAGCGCTCGGGTTTTTCTTCTCTTCTCATTCGACGACCAATTACTTACCAGCTAGGCACTACTACCACGGCAACGGAGCCAAGGAAGCAACGAGGAACGAGACGCAAATCGAACGACAAGCAGACGCAGAGTGAGAGGTTGCAGCAGTGGGGCGTGAATGTATGTCTGTATGGTAATGTACAGCTCTGGCGTATGTAATGATATGCGGGTGCGGCGATATGTCGGGTGTCTGTCTGTCTGTATGTCTGTCTACCTCTTATGTCGTAGAAGAAGAGGTCGAGGGCCCATGTATGTAGTATATACAACAGGATTATCGAGTCGTTCGGTCCAAGGGATTATCTCTGTGTCGGTGAGAAAGAGAGTGAGAGAGAGAAGCTGTGGTATTCCGTAGGTCAAAGAGATGAGCCACAGCTTGGAATCCTCTCCCGATTTTTAACCCCCTCTCTTTTGTGGCTCGAGGCTTCGAAAAAAAAAAGAGAAGAAAAAAAGAGAGAGGTTCGCAAATACTAGGGGAAAAAAATTAGAGACAACGAAGGGGGGGGTTCACAGAAGCGGAGAGAGGAGGACCGATGAACAAGAGGAGGAGGAAGGACGATGAGAGGAAGCTCAGGCCACACAGCAGCAACCAGCAGCCAGAGTACCAGCGGCAGCGTAGCAGACCGGAGCAGACCAGAGCAGACCGAGGGACAGGGCGATGCGATGGTGATGGATGGGATCGGTCAGACAGGATGATGAGGCTTTGTTATTGTCCAGAACAAACGGGCTGGGGGGCTCTTCTGCTTGATGAGTTGGCGTTGCCGATGAGTTTGTCCAATGAAGCTTGGTGGCAGGGATGCCGTGGTGCCGCTTGCTGGGTTTTACGGGTGTGCTAGTGCGCTGCGAGCTTAGCCCTGGGGAGTACCTGGGTGGTACAAGGCCAATGACTTTTTTTTTTAATTTCTTTCTTTTTCTTCTCGACCTATCCGCTAGTAATAAGTGGCTGCCGGCAACGTGAGGACAAGCCACACACGATGAGGAAAAGGAAAACTCCCAACCACCAGCCTTTTTTTTTTTTTTTTTTTTTTTTTGGTTCGGTCTTCTTCACGAGCGTAGGCGGGGGCTATTTATTGCAAGGCATTCGTTTCTTTCATTGATGGGTTCACAGGTAGGTATGGAGTAAGCACGATGTAGATGTCGGTAGAGCAGGCGGTTGTGGATACTGAAAGCAGCACTGATTAAGGTTGTTCTGTTAAGCGACGATAGACAAGAGCATACACAGTACGTAGTCAAAGTGTACATGAATTTGTTCGATGCCATTTGCCAGTGTGCGCGCGCACATGCTCGTGCCACAGCGCATTATTCGTGCATACAACGCGGCAGAAATGTTCAAATCACAGGCCATGCCTAGGTCGGCATCTAATTCATGTAGGTAGATAGATATCCTGCATCGAGGGGAAGATTCCGTATAGAAACTATTTTTATTTTTAAAATTTCTTAGGTTGCTTAAAAACCTCATTAATGCCGTCATTTATTTTAAATTCGCCTCCACCCCGTTAACCCCCCCTTCTAATATGGCTGGCTGGGTGCTGACCTGACAGAGAGACACAGCGATAGAGAAACCAGCTGGAGCCCTTCACCACACAGCAAGCCCGTTGACTCTGCAAGTCCCTTACAGGTCTCTCCTCTGTAATCGCTGTCTCGCCCGGCGCTGCATCCCTGGCACATGGAGAACCAGCAGGACCCGCTCCAACAATGACGCCCCTCCACAGCGCCAACGATCCCACCAATGGCGCCTGAACGCCCTGGCTCGCTGGCAGGGTAACCACCAAAGCCAACCCCCCCAAAGTCCCCAAGTCGGCCAGCCGTCTTTGGGCTCCGACTCGCTGATGGGGATCATCTCCATTTCACCTTGCTGTGCTGTGCTGTGCTGTGCTGTGACGATGGGGAATCAGGAAGCTTGAATGAATGGATGAATGAGCTTGCCACGTCTCCCCATCAATCTATCGTATCTGGCAGGCAGTCCGGCGGCGATTGACAGCATGTCTCTCGTCACTTGTCATCCCGCATTCCCTGCCCCCGGATTTCTCCTCGACATCCTCCATACCAGCGAGATAGGGCTGAGATGCTCGTTCCATCTCGCAGCACCTATTCCTCTCTTTTCCACCCATCCCATCCCATCATATCACATCATATCATCATTTCATCAAAATAACCACTTCCCAGAATTAAACCAAATTGGATGCCCGTTGGACTGTTGGCTCTAGCAGCTTCGAAAACAGAGCTAAAAATGAAGCTATATGGAGCTTCCCATCGTTCCACAGCTATGGGACCACCCCAAACAAGAATCGATATCGAACTAACCACCTTTTCGCCTAGCATCTGGTGCTCCTCTCTACTAAACGTAGTCTAAAAACCCACATCGCCGTACAAACTAATCGCTGCGCCTGGAACTGGAGATAGGGTTCTACATGACCTGATGCCAAAACTTTCTCTCATACCTGTTGTATTTTAGAGTTCCGGTATTTCTGAAAACGATCTTCTGCTTGCATTGAATGGCGCCGCATGCGCGACAACTGCCGATTTTGACGTTTTCAAAAACCCGTCATCCTCAAGGCGATGGCTTCAACGCCACCATATCTCATCCTCATTTCTTACCGTTAGGTCAGCCAGAGATAGCTCTTTCGTGTCATATCGCCTATTTCGGCTGTTTTAGATTTCACTCCATTTATGTAGTTCTTAGCTTCCGCCAAATTACATCATCAAGCCCAACCCATCATTTTCTTTTCTTTTTTTTTTTTTATCCTTTCCCCTTCCTACTAGTTATTTTTTGGTGGACTAGTTGCTCTCCCCGGCAACCAATCCTCCACCGGTGTAAACAAACCCACTTACCACCTCCCTATTGTATCCAAACCCTCGGATAATCGTGCATCAATGTCGCAAACCTCCAAGCTCTTCTCCCTCAAACACACCGCCGCTGCGGACTCCTGCATGCAGCGTTATGGTCAGTAAAGTGCTTGAGCGTACAGCTGCGAAGGAATCGCCAAGTCTAAGCAACAGACGTCATGCAATCTAGGAGTGAACTACCCGATTGCAGAGCTGTTCCGATGGCACGGGTTGACATTGGCCCGTAGACAGGAATATATACGTACGAGTATTTTCTTCCGATTTGGGGGCTGTGAACCGTATCATTAAGTGCAACTACTGCAGCGAGCTGTTTCTGGGTGACCTTGATGCTTGGTGATCTGGCTGGTTTGCTTCCTTGATTTGCTACGGCTTGTCAGTTGTAGCACGTCGTGCATGCATACATGTAGTCGACTGATACTGCCGAGGACGAACATGGTCCAAGGGGAGAGTATCAAATCAAGGCGAGGCCGGTCATCTTATTGCTAGAATCGTAGGATGTATGTCAAACAAATATCCTCCTCTCATAGCTCTCCTGACCGTTTCAAAGAGGAAGTAAAAGTAGGCATTCCCTAGGATCTCTCATCGACATACCACTCCTTATTGAAGGCGTCATGTTACATCTGTTAACAATACATAATACGCACGCAGCTCTCGCAATTCAAAGCTCAACCTTGCTTGGCTAGGAAAAGACAGCTTACTCTATGCCGTGTAAAGTCACAATTCTCTTATAGAACCTGAATCTGCAGAGTTTCCGTATTAAAACTTATAGCATCCAGCATTGCAAAAAATTATAGTAGTGTCATAAACTAGTCCTGGTATCTTGATCACATTCATATCCATCATTTCTGTTCATATCCGAAATGACCAAAACGCCATTGCTGGCCATACCCAAAGAAAACCAGGGATGGAAGGCTCAAAAGCAAAAGCAAAAACAAAAACAAAAACAAAACAAAACAAAACAAAAAAGAGATACCCGTATACCATGTCCCATCGCCGCCCCTTCGTATCAAATACTTCTTCTCGAATCAATAGTCACAGCCGGCAGCGGTTCAGCAATATACTCCGGCGGCCTCCTCCCCTCTTCCATATCCCTCAACTCCGTCGCCCCTCCCTCTGCCGCCGCAGTCGAGCCCGTCGCAGCATCGGCTTCTTCCCTCGGAGACCCTGTCTTTTTCTTGTTCTCATACGGCGGTGGTGCCTCGCCAAGCTCATTGAGCCCTTCATCTGAGCGGAAGCCTCTCCAGGGATTGCGCCTGCGGTTCCTCGATACGAACATGACGGAGCCGTCTGGTGCGAGTACACGACGTGCGGGCCACTCTCCTCCATTGGCGGCAGCGCGGCGGCGGCGGCGACGTCGCATGTGAAGGATGAGTAAGGTTGAGCCGATGACGAAGAGGCCGATTATTGGGATGATGGCGTAGGTGAAAGGCTCGGTAGAGGAGGAGCCTTGGCCCCGACTCTGGTCGCTGCTCATCGTGGCAGGGATTGCCTTGTGGTCTCGTACACAAAAAAATAAAAAGCAGCAGTCTTTGAATGAATGGGACACACACTTTTATTATCAGGTTGAAGCCGCAAAGAGTATGGTAAGGTTGGTGCCGTTCAACCCTCGACGGCGGTACTACCACAGTGGTCCAAACGATAAGGCTACCAGCACAGAAGTAGAGCCGTGGTGATTACCAGTGTTGAACACGAGCAGGTCGTTGCAAAAATGGAGATTGAAAGTCAAGAAGCATGATGGAAGGGGATGACGAAACCTTCTATACACTACAAGAACGTCACCCAAACCCTCCATCAGTCTAGTGGCGGAAGACTCTAGATCCGTAGCCCGGCATCGTTTTCCGAGTTTAGCAAAACCACCTAGTAATGCAAAAAAAAAAATTACGGATGACAAATGCCGTTATGGCTTTCCATATGGTGTGTACGGATGAGGGGAAGGGGGAATGATCTCTGCAATGGCTGTGCGTGGAATGTCTCTTTGCTCTTTGCCCGTTGGAGAGAGAGTGCGGGGGTGAGAAGATGATTGACCTCACCTCACATAGCAGGTATTATGACAGCGGGTGTATTTACTCCTCACCAACTTGAAAATATACTAATTATGTCTCAGTCAGTGAACGAGATCCGTTGGTTCAGATACTAAGGTGAATGATACAAGTGAGAGTAAGACGACTTCGCCACGAATCGCTACTTTGGCCTCTTCGTCCATCACGAGTCTACTTTTTGAAAAACACGACCGTGAGTGATGATGCACATTCCAGCCTTCAATACCTCTCTATCTCTATTCTTCTCACCTTGGGGCAAATACACTAATGTGCATGCTCTTCGCCGGACGAGTTTGAGAGCCATCTCCAGTTCACTATAACTGTTGCCATGACCTTCCAGCCAAGTCAAGGGAATTTTCTACTGCTCCTCTCAGGTGTCAACACCTTAGGCTCATATTTCCTGGTGGTACCGAGGTCGTCGACACAGATTTGTTGGTCGTCGCTCTAAAGGCTGCTGTCATTGGCCAAATCGCAGTGATGGTCTCTTTTATTTTTTTTTGCACAGCTGCCCGGACAGTCTGACCAACAAATAGTGGCTTCTCACACATCTCCTTGTTTATCGCTTTAGTATTGACGCGCTCTTTACTTTCGATGTAGCTGTGAATATCCCCCAAACTGGGATAGCAGGCTAAACACTCATGTATTCATAAATGCCATGTTCACGTCTAGTAGTGAAAGGATCTATTTTTGTTCATGAACGGTCAGAGTATGTAGGTATGTACGCGCCGCCTGAACAACTACTCCATCACAAGCTACGTGCATCATTGAAAAGAACAGACTCCGCCCCAGGATCTCATGACATAACCTACCTCTGAATTTGAGGCTCAAGATCCGGAAGCTAACTACAGACTAGAAGTCATAGAAAACAATAGAACTCGCAATGCCACCACGAAATTCACTACGAGCTCCTCGTGAGACCAAGAAGACTGGGGCTAATAAGCATCAAGCCGCAGCAACAACAGCGCAGAGCGCCAACACTCCATTGATGGCATCTAATAAGCGTCAGCGCCAAGCCGACCATGACCTGGATCACTCGTCAAAACGCGTCAAGACCAGCAAGGTCATCAACACAGCCCCTAAACAGCGACTGCAAGTTCTCGTCTTTGGAAGCGGCGAGAGTGGTGAGCTCGGGCTAGGCGCAGCAGAAGTCGACGGTCGAAGCCCCGAGTCTGCAGAAATGCCACGTCGGAATCACAACCTCGACCCCAAATCGGTGGGCGTTGTGCAAGTCGCTGTGGGAGGCATGCACTGCGCCGCGTTGACATATGACGGGGATATCTTGACTTGGGGCGTCAATGACTCGAATGCCCTCAGCCGCGATACGACCTGGAAAGCCCCTGACGAGCTGCCGGACGATATGACCGATCTGAACCCCCTCGAGAGCACCCCTGCGGCCGTGACTGGCCTCGATGTCGTAGGCAGCGCCATCGTCCAGGTTGCCGCGTGCGATAACGCGACATTTGTTCTTACTGCTGCTGGAGATGTGTATGGATGGGGTACCTTCTTTGTAAGTGTCTTCTTGTTCTTCTTCTCCTTATTTGCTTTCATTCTTTCAGAAAGGGGTAACCGTTAACAATCTTTCATCAGGGCAACGATGGTGCATATGGGTTCTCGAAAGAGAAGATCCAAGGCAGCAGGAAGGCCTCCTCCCGACAAAATCTCTTCCAAATCACACCAGTTCGAATAGTCGGGTTAAACGACGTCAAGGAACTTGCCACGGGGGTCAATCACGTCCTTGCGTTAACCCACTCTGGCGACGTATACGCCTGGGGCTCCGGTCACCAATTTGAACTCGGCCGTCGCATCGTCGTCCGACACGAGTCCGAGGTGCTTGTTCCTCGAATGGTCGCTCTGCCCAGAAAAAAAGTTGTCAAGATCTTTGCTGGGTTCAATCATAATTTTGCTATTGATGCGCAGGGATTGGTCTGGACTTGGGGGTTGAACAATTTCGGCCAGACTGGGCTACCAACCAATGAAGATAATGTTCATGTCAGAAGCCCAACAGTTGTGGAAGCACTGAGGAACTATCGGATCCATACTATGGCGGGCGGCTTCCATCACAGCCTTGCTTGCACCGAGGACGGTGATGTTTTGGTCTGGGGCCGCTGCGATGACAGCCAGCTGGGTCTAGACATCTCAACGGTGCCAGAAGACAACGTCATGCGCGATGAGAGAGGGCGTGCTCGCGTCGTCTCAGTTCCTGCAAAAATACCAGGTGAGTACCACTGCCTTTATCCATTCCTCAGATTTCGAACACTACTAATACTTAGGTGGCTAAAAAATCCAGGCTTAAAGGCGCAATTCGTCGCTGCAGGCATCGACAATTCCTTCGCCATCGACGAAGCCGGCAACGTTCTGTCTTGGGGTTTCTCAGAGAACTTCCGCACAGGGCTCCGAACCGAAGACTCGGTGGAGAAGCCGACTCTGCTCCGGTCCAAGGCCATGGCAGGAATGAAGTGTACCTTTGTTGGCTGCGGAGGCCAATTTTCGGTGATTGCTGGTGTATTAACATCCAACGGCGTCAACGCCTGATAAAGGCTCAGTCCTGTGGCTATCCATAAGCAGCAGTCAACGTCTTAATCGTAGGTCTCAGCTTTGGGTCCATATCTGTATTTTAGCGGTTTGGCATGTACGAGCCTCGCTTCTGGACGCGTTGTAGTATATAAATAAGATAGATGTGATATTTCCACAAATAATCAGTATCCCGTCCAGGGACGTATATGTTGATCATTTCTGGGCTGGGGATTTGGCTTTGAGAACATTGAACACAGTTACGCAAACGCATACTAAATGACAACTCCATTTGCAAGATGGAGGAACTTTTGGAGGAACTTTGCAGCCCTAAACAGAAGAAGAAAAGATTTATCGACTCTATTCAATCCAATAAACAGCAGGTGTATGCGCACTCGTCGTGGTTGCACCCATCCTGCATGTAGGCGCAACCAATATCAAACGGAGAGATGCATCTGCATGTCCAAAGCACACTGCAGTCCTGCCAACCTGACAACCCGTGTCTTAAGACTTAGTTCGCCCATGACTTCTATCAGAAATAGAAAATCACCAGAAGCATCTGTATCAGAAAATCGACTAAATGACATGGATGCATTGCTTCTTGGCATAGATAATAATAAGGTAATAATACAACAAAAGGAATCCACACCTCCCTGCCCAGGTACGGAGCAATCTGAACAACTCCAAAGCAAGCCATAATTACCCTTCATCAATTCCAAATAGTTTCCAGCCCCACCTACGTAACGTTCAACCTATTTTTATGGGCGAAAACACAGTCACGCAAGGCGGGTACGTACCTATATCCAATAAGGTACTAAGGTTTCTAGGTATCTTTGGATACCTACAGCCACCATCAATTGCCTACCAGCCTCAACTTCCCAATATCATCATTTTCACCAACCCAACAACAGCCCCAACACCCACCCGCCCAAAATGCCTCGCGCAATCAGAGGTTCGCAGCCCTTCACCCATCTCAAAAACCAATCCAAACCAATCCAAACCTAACCCCCAGACTAACCCCCTCCATCCCCACAGGCGTCCTCATCGAATGCGATCCCTCCATCAAGTCCATCATCGTCAACATCGACAGCGCAAACCACGACTTCATCATTGAGGATCTAGACGACGAGCGCGTCGTCGTCAAGGAGAACATGGTCGCTCTCCTCAAGCAGAAACTCGAGGACGTATGTCCCCCCTATACTTACGGCCTCGGGGTCTTGGATTCTAAATTACTGACGTGCGTTTGGTTGTGCAGCGCCTTCGAGAAAATCTTCCTCCTGTCGACGAGTCGGGCTCAGAGTAGGCTATGTTGTCTGCGCAAAAATTCGACCCCAAATCAAACATAACGAATTAATCAAGTACATCAAATCGAACGGTCACAAAGAAAATCATGATGCCATATATTTCATCGTACAGTTATCTAGCCCAATGAACCATCCCAAACGGCCGTCTCAGTCAAATATATTTCCCTACAGCTTCTCAAACCGCGGCTTCGTCTTCTTCAACCCGCTCATCAACGCCGCCGGGAAATCCCCTCCCTGCAACGCCACCGAGTTCCAAATCGTCGTATACCGCAGACTATCTATCGTGCCATGCTCCCTCCCATAGTTGAGCAGCTCCTTCGTGCCCTGCACCGCTATGGGGCTCTTCTCCGCCAGCAACTTTGCCAGGTCCAGCGCCGCCTGCACCGTCTTGGCCTTGTCCTCGTGCACCTGGCTCACAAACCCGACTGAGAGTGCCTCCTGCGCGGAGAAGTCGCGCGCCGTCAGGCACACGTCCTTGACCCAAGACGTGGAGCCCACAATCTTGGGCAGGCGGGCAAGCGTACCAATGTCGGCGGCGAGACCAATGTCGACTTCCTTGACGGCAAAGCGCGTGTTGGCTGCGCAGATACGGATGTCGGCGCAGCAGGACATGTCGATGGCTAAACCGATGGAAATGCCATGCATGGCACAAATGACGGCTGTAGGCACAGAACAAGATTAGCAAAAAGTAGAAAAAAAGAAAAAACCTCAAGCTCCTCAAAAAAAGTCCTCCGTTCCTCCTCTCGCAAGGAATCTCCGTGTAAATCAAAGACAAGAAGATATAAGAGAAGAAGAAGAAGAAGAAGAAGAAGAAGAAGAAGAAGAAAGAAAGAAAGAAAACCACTCACGCTTCTCACACTTCTCCATCGCCGTAATACTATCCTGAAACTCCTCAATATGCGCCCTCATCCCTTTCGCCTTCCTCGCCACGTCCGCCACCTTCGCACCCATCACACCATCCTCCGACGCAGACTGCACGTCCAACCCCGCCGTGAACGCCCTGTCCCCCGACCCCGTCAACACCACGGCGCGGACATCCGCATCTCCGCTCAGCTGCTTAAAGACCTGGCCGAACTCGAGCCACACGGGCTCCGAAAAGGCATTGAGCTTCTGCGGCCGGTTGATTTCTACGTGCGCGACGAACGGGGACGGAGACCTGACGATGAAGTACTTGTAGGAGCTGTAGGCGGGGAGGGGTGTCGTGGGTGTTGCCATGTTGACGGGGTTTTTCGGGGTGTGGTTTGTTTTTCTGGGATTCTGACGACGACGACGATGGCGGTGGTGGTGGTGGTGATGGTGGTGATGGTGATAAAAGTAGAAGATTAATCGGCAGGCTGCAAATTGCGTATGATGAAGCAAGCAGAATCAAAGACTTAGAGAAGAAGAAGAAGAAGAAGAACGAAATTGATCCCCCTCAAAAGAACACACGTATGTAAGAACAGTAGAGGTGAGAACGGGTAAAAAATGCTTGTAATTGGAGAGATGGAGGATTATGCTCTGGCCATTTCGGCTCGTGCACGTTCCTTGCATGCCGAGGCAGGACGGATTTCGAAAAGTGGGGACAAATGCTGGGGAAGTTGAAATCCTATCGACCTCCACTCCGCCTAGACGACACAAATAGCCCGGCTACACAGAAACTAATCAAGTCAGATCAAGCCTCCAAGAGCGTTACGTTTACAGATATTGGCCTAGCAATTCTCATGTACTTGAATAGAGAATTGTAGCCAATCACCTCATGTCGTAGCAGTATAAGATACAAACGAACTCGCCACTACCCTCATGCACACGACATAAACAGACCAGAATCGTCACCAAAATGATTTCTTTAAAAACGATACGTATAAACAATGGCCTAAAGCCTAGACTACAAAAATGATAATCTTTCCCGCTCCAGTCATGGCCTCCGGAACCAGACACCGGTTACCCCTGCCTTATAGGCCCAGAATCTTTAAAAAATCAGTTCATGGACTGGCTGTCTATAGCACCACGGGATGAAACCCCGTGGATGACAAAAGCAAAACGACATCAAACAAACACTCCTTCAATGCCCCCGTCAAACCCCTTAAAGGAGAAGGGTGCCAAAGAGGGAGAAGAACATGGCAATCCCCGAGACAATGAAAGGAGTCTTGTCCAGAGGGCCGTAGGTGAAGGAACCGCCGGCGTTGTCACTGGTGGTGGCGCCGCCACTGCCGGTAGGAGAAGCAGTGCCACCAGTAACGCTGGCAGTAGCAGTACCGCTGTCACCAGCCTGCTGAGAGCCGTCACCACCAAGGCCAGGGCCCTTGCCAGCACCGCTCTTCATCAACTTCTGAGCAGCGGCGGGGATCTCGGGAACCAGGCTGGGGTCAACGTTCCAGTCATTACCCTTGGGAGGGCATTTGGCCGCGTGGGTAGAGGTAGCAGCACCGCCGGAGCCAGTGGGAGCGGGGTTCTTGGACAGAGCCTCCTTGAAGAGATTGTACTCGTCGCTCTTCTTGACATCGTTACCAGAAATCTTGACGATACCGTAGTCGTTCTCCTCGACTGAGTATTCGTACATGATACCACCAGAGTAGACGGCGCTCATCTTGTCGCTCATCAAAGCACTCAACTCGTCAAACTTACGGGGACGGTTCTTGAGGCAACCCCACTCAGACAGGCTAGTTATGTGTTAGTGAGGGTCGATTCTAAATTCGGAAATACTAGGGAGTACACACAAGATGGGAATACCGTAATCGGTAAAGTTCTTAACCTTCTGGTCCCAGCCAGAAGTCTGGAAGTTGCTGTTGCACCAAGAGTAGTCGTTGAAGGCAAAGAAGTCGGATCGCATGTCATCGCTACCGCAGTTGAGGTACATGGCGGTCTGCATGCGGTTGGACGCAACATCAGCAGCAGAGTAACCAACAGGGACCTTGCGGAGACCACGAGCGTTGATGTAGTTCTTCATGTCACGAGTAACAGCCTTGACGTAGGGAGCCGTCTTATCGGTTCCAGGCTCGTCATTGATGACCTCGTTACCGGAGAAGAATGCCAGGGTGTTGTCGTATTTGGAAAACACTTCGACAGTGGCGAAGACACTCTGGAGGTACTTGGTGTTGTAAGAGATGTCAGGCTTGGCACGGTTAATGGAGTACTGGGGGTTGTTGACGTCCAAAACCAGATAGATGCCAGCATCAGCCAGGGCGTTCATGCAGGTGTCGTGGTTGGCAGAGTTGTCGACGGCGTAGACACGGATGGTGTTGACGCCGAGATCCTTGAAGTTCTTGATGTCACGAAGGCAGGTGTTTGTATCAGACAGAGGGTCCTTGTTAGCGGCAGCCCCGTCTGGCTGGTAGTCAATGCCACGAAGGTAGAATCGCTCGCCATTGGCCCAGAAGGCTGTGAATATCACTGTCAGATTGCGATGCTCGAACACTTTGGGATCCATTCAATGGTACTGACCGTTTCCAGAAGCAGAGACGACCGGCAGCTTGGCTCGCTTGGTGGGAGGGTCGTTCTGAGTGGGTGTAGGAGATGCAGTGACAGCTCCAATGGCCGCGAGGGCCGAGAACAAGGCAGATCCCTTCATTGTGAGGCTGATTGAATAATGGGCGAACTGATAAATAGACACGGCAAAGTTGGATTTGGTCTAGACAATCGGGCGGTAAAACGGTATCAAAGAGTTCCTGAAGGAGTGATGGAACTGTGGTCGTCGGGAATTATGCGGTGGTCGGGTAACAAGAAGACAAAAAGATTAAGAGAGTGAAGAAAATCCAACAAAGAGCGGGTTGGAGTAATAGAATAGTGAAGAAAGAAGTTCGCTGGTATCCACGGAGGGAAGGAGAGGGTTTGTTTCGGAGAGAGAGAAGGGAGGAGAGGACGAGGACGAGGAACGGGTTGCTGGAATGGCAGACATTAATACCAGCAGTCAGCCAGCCAGCCAGCCAGCCAGCCGGGCCGTTAGCATTAGCTGTCTCCTGTGTGTGCTATGTCCTCTCTCCTCTCCCCGTTCGTGGTCCCTTCAGGAACATGGCAGATCCAGGCATGAAGCCCCATCAAAGGCCGGTGGACTCAATCTAGGTTGGGGATGGGATAAGCATCTGGTGGTGCTCGGTGCTGCGTTTCCACTGGCCACACACCAGCCCACTCTAAACCACCAGTGGTCCACCCGCCGCCGCCACCACCACCACTACAAACCCAGCACTACAAGCCCAGCACTAGAGAAACCCGTCGTCTGTCTATCATCAGGAGTGGATGGAGGAATTTGGCAAACGATCCCCGAGAAACAGTGTGAAGCACACTGAGAAGAGAAGATACATAGGAGTCGTGCGACAAATCACGGCTCTGGGCATAACACAGGTTCACGGTCCAGACAGCGGCTATATCACCATCAATATCGTCATCACCAAAACCAACCACCAGAATCAGCTTCATTCAGGTATTTGCTTGCCTGTCCCCAAACAGCGCACACAAGGGCCGATTGCAGCATCTATGTATCACGTCACAGTCTAGAAGCCGTCCAGTCAATTCGTGAGAGTGAGTAATACCTACTGCCTGCTTCTCCTCTCCTCCGTATGAGCTGCTGGCTATGCAGACAGTGACAGATATCGATCGTCACTTCTCCACAGAAAGATGCCCAAAAGACCGAATTGCCTTCTTTCTTCTTGGCTAAGCTTCCAAGGGCCCTGCTTTAGCACCAGTTGCCCTTTTCCAAGACATTGCGCGCATCGCCAGGAAACCTCGAGCTCCTTGCTCCCTTCAAGTCGAGGCTAGACAGAAACACGCGCGCCCTATCGCCTCGATACTGAACGATCAGCCAAAAACACAATATCGACTCAGTCAAATGCCATCCATCGATCCATTCATGCATTCGTCTCAACTATGTATCCCCGTCGTCACTGCCGGCACTCCTCACTATATCTGTGCATGTCGGCAGTGCCAGGGAGGTGTGAAACGTGAAACGTGCCTGTTGCCACACATCAGTCGTCCCGCGCGCATAACATTGAACCACTCCCTCCCTTGCTTCACACACCCCACCCCTCGCCTCACACCCACGGTTCGGCTTCTCGAAGCACACACGGTAAACATTCTTCAGTATCCCAAGTACTCCTCCATTCAGGCCTATTTATTACCGTGTATCAGGCAGCATCATCACCATCCGCTTCACCTCCGCGGCTGCTAACACACTATTACTTAATCCTTCATCAAGGGCCACTCAACAACCATCCATCTTGTTCCTTCACGTTACGTAGTCGTCCTCTCTCTCTGACATCATACCGTCCGCCTCGGTCGGGGCTTTATTATTTCTTCTTTTAAGCATGCCCCCCAAATCCCGGAATTGCCTGTTTTGTGTCGTCCTAAAATATCGATGGGCAGCCAGAGAGCGAAAGCCAAAGACAAAACAAAAACAAAAATCAAGATATTTTGCTAGTAGGGAGGCTTAGCGAACGCCACATCCAAACACCCACCACCTACAGCTACAGCTACAGCTACAGTACAGTATAAGGTAGTACAGTATGTGCAAACTCACGCCTCCTCCCAGATCCAAGGCAAGAGTCTCTCTCACACCTGCTTCTGATCTTCAGGGGTGCCACCCGGCTCCGCTTGCTTTGCCGCCTCCTCCCCCCTCCTCAAACAGTCCAATCTTTAAGCGATCAAGCCTTTGGCGCCTGCGATCTTCTTTCTCTCTGAGACGCTGACGATGCGGAAATTTTCATCGTCGCGATGATCTTGCCATGTGTGTCAACCGCTCTTCCCTGATGGCTCCATACAGTTCCGGGTCCCCCCCCCCCCCTGATCTGCCACCCCTGGACCAGCGCCCAAACTGAATCGACCTGTCAATCGCGCAAATGAAGTTTCCCGCAAAATCGAAACATGCTGTGTCTTGTACATAGTCTCAGCCAAACCAGAATTCTTTACCTCCAGCTATTTGACAAAAAAAAATGACGTAGTTCCATATCGCGAACGGACGACCACGGTAACTGGGGCTGTTGAAACCTCCCAGCAAGGATTATCGCGACCGCAAAAAAAAAATCCCCGAGGATTGTAATTGGAGTTTCAAGATTAAGATCTACCACTACGTAAAGGGCATTCGCAAATATCCTCCTTTGCCTGAAATCCTGTCAAGACGCTCGCTCGCCTTCCGCTCAGCTGGCTTCTATGTATATATCATCTGGGTCACTCACCGTCAAATGATCCAAAAATAAAAAAAATAAAAATAAAAAAGGAGGCATGGATGATCCGGCAGCCTTTCACCGACAATGACGACGGAGAGAAGAAAATATTCCAGGTTCACAATCATATCATCTCCTTGAAGAAGGTACTGTAGCAGTATATTGCAAAGGGAGCGAGCGGAGCATCTCGGTGTAATAAGAATAAATCTCGCTTCTTCTCCTTTTATTTCGTGTCCCAGAAATCATTTCGCCGTTGTAACCTTTGTGATGGGCGTTATCAAAAACTTGCGCGTTTCGGTCTTGTCTGGGCCCAGTTGTAGGATATCATGGTCATATGACTCGGTTGGCATGACGGTTTTTTTTCTTCTTCTTTCTTTACAGGCTGAAATTATCACTGTATTTTACATCTCCTTGAGCCCACCGCCGGTGTAATGGTCTAAAGCCTGATATCCCGTCGTATCTCGATTGATAGATAGGTATTCAACCATATCAAGTACTACTCTTAGTCACACTGATGACACTCTAAATCATACCTTAGGCAACTGTAATTTGGATCGCTTGTAGAGGAGAGGTACTAAACGAATAAAGGCATCATATCATGCACCCAGAGTATCATTATCTGCGAGTTCTAGCTCTAACTTTTTGGTCATCTCATCACTATAACATTTCATCATCATATCCCATCAAGAGTAGAGTAAAGAAATCGCCCAAGAACAAAAGGAAAAAGAAGAAAACAACACCAACAGCATCAAACAGCATCAGTCATACCGCGTTTTTTTGTATGTCACGATTACCCAAGTCCCTCCCCCATTCGGCGAAATATAGCTCTAGACGTCTACCGTACCAAAAATATCTTCAACGCCGTGCCAGTTCCCCCGGGTGCGTTCATCCCAGTAGCTCTCCTTGCCCGCTTTGATTCTCCATACTTCTTCACCTTCGGGGGACTCATCAGCCTTGACAAACCATCTTGGCTTGTGCTGCTCGCCGCGCTCCTCCATGACGCGGCGTCTAGCACGCTGTGCCTCTTCCAGCTTCTGCTTCCACTCTTCCGCGTCGTCCAGCTTGCCTTGCTCAGCGAGCCGCTGATCAGGTCGCAGTCGGCAATCGGTGGGCGGCAGCTTGCCCTTCTCGATTTCTGTAATCTCATTGAGCGAGGCAGCAAAGGCCGTCATACCGTACGTCTGCGAAGGGTTATCCACCATTTCGCCGACGTGCCAAATCTCTGCCTTGCTACCGGTAGCCAAGCGGAGGCCACCCGTCCATGTGCCTGACAGGCCATTACCCGTGTTGCTGCCTTCAGGATCAAAAGTTTCGACGCTGACATCTTCGGCTCGTCCGCCAAACATACCCTTACTTCTAAATTCGACGCATGCTTTGTGGCCGGTGGTGTCATTGAGCACATTCATCGTGCCAACGGGCTCAACGTACTTCTCACCCATGACAACATTGCGTAAGAACATGGTGGCGATGTTCCACGAGTAGAGTTCATCGGATCCGTCCGATAAACGAAGTGCAACCCTGACACGACCATCCGTTGTGATTTCGGCGCTCTTGCCCCAAAACTTCTGTCCTGGTGCCGCTGTCTGGGACAGAGACCAGCTCGCTGAGTCGGCTTGCATGGCCACCTTGACTGGTCGGTGCTGGACCTTCTCAACGAGTAGTCGGAATCCACCGGGAACGTCCTTGCTAGAGCGAACAAGCTCAAAAGTCTCGCCTAGTAGAGGATTGAAGGGTTTGCGAATAGCACGCTCCTTAGCACGACCGCTGCTAAACTGTGATACAGCAAAGGCGGCAACGTGCAGCAATCGTTCGTTGACCGACTTTTGTTTAGCAGCCTGGTCCAGAAGTTGCGCATACTCCAACTGCTCTGCTACCTTTTGCAAAAGAGACGTAGGCTCGTTGGCAGAAACAGGCATGCTGATGGTGCTCAGGTCTTTGCCAACGTTCTTGCGGACAAAGGCAATCAGGCTCGGGGGCAGTACAGTAGCTGGAGGTATCGCATGTCTCCGCTTGACTGATACATCGAGAGGCAACGGTGTGAGATTCTTTTGTGTAGCTGGGAACAGTGCATTTGTTCCATCAGGTCTAGCAGCGTCCTCTTCCTCCACAGATGAAACAGACGAGTTATCTTGCGATGAGGCATCGTCCTCTTCTGATTCATGAATCTCATCATCGCTGGCGTCGATCTTGAGCATTCTTGTGCCGGAATCTTCCGCGTCAAAGAACTCATCACCAGTAGAGGTGGTATCGATACTGAGACGAGAAGAGGCATCTGCTGACCTGGGCACAGGCATTCTGCGCCGTTTACTGTTGTTGATAAGAATAGTAAATTCGCTCACCACCGAATCCAGGTCAGACAGAAGCGCTTCACAGTGTCCATGCAACGATTTCTCCTCCTGGGCTTGCCCTCGAGATTTACGTACATCCAAGTCACTGCCCGGCACGACTGCTATTGCGCTACCTGAAGATGGAACTGCCGCGGCTGAAATCGCACTCTGCGGAATACTTGAAGGCGTCAATGCCGAGGCGCTAGACTTTCGTCTCCAGAACGGCTTCTTCTCGGGCGGGGGGAAATAGCCATCGCCAGAGTCGTCGACGCCGCTACCGGTTGCTGGGCTCAAGAATTGGGACGAAGATGAGGGTCTTGGCGCCGCCGCCACCTCTTTTGTTAAGCGACGGAGAGCATCTCGGGTGCCAACGACACGGCTAACCAGCGTTTCCACTTGTTGCCATTCAACATCCTCTTCGTGGCTGACGGTATTGTGGCGATGAAGCTGGTGGTCCTTCTGCAGCGTTCGATGGTCAACGTTCAATCCTGGCTTTGAGGGTTTTGACAGCGACTCGAGTCCTCTTGCCAGTCGACTAGCCTTCTCTAGAGCGCGAGCCCATTCTTGGAATTCCTTGTCGTTTGGCGCTCTCAAATGCCAGACCTCGGCACCTGAATCTATGCTGATTTCTCTCCTCCTCTCATCGGCAGCGATAGCAGCCAAACTAAGGGGAATGGCTCCCCGAAGAGCCGACGAGTTTCTGTTGTAGTAATAAGATAGAGTGCAGGTAGAATAATCAAGAGAAAAGAAACGGCGAGCATAGCCCTGTCCCTTCTTCCGTCGTCTCTTTGAGAGAGTCCCGACATGGTAGCTTGCTGAGACCGTTCCGTCCGACGCTGTCCGGGCATGACCCTTGCCTTCATGACTAGGAAGGCTATCGACCGATGCCGAGGCATCGTTGCCGCCTCGAGGCGGGCTGCCATGCTTGCCCAGGCTTGACTGACTTCGTTGTGCATTGGGAAGTTGAAGATTCGGGAGGTGGTTGGCACTTTGCGGTGCTGCGCCAGTAGGATAGGTGAGGACAACAAACGTTGCCGTCTTGGAGGTTTGCTTGGAAAAGGTGTTGTCGAAAACCAGACCATACATGCCAGTCTGCCCCGTGGGAACATCATAGGCCCCCATGGAGACCTTGTCTGCCTCACATTTCCCAGACCATTTTATGGATATGAAGCCCTTGCTAGACAGCAGGTCTTGCGCCGTGGTATCTTTCTTTGCAAAGCGGCCTGCCTTTCCCTCGGCAACTCCTTGGGTTTGTGATGTGCCCGCTTGCGGGTCCTCGCCGGTGGCGGAAACGAGGGTCGTTGCGCCGCTACCTGGGTGCTTGACGATGCCAAAATTTCTAGAAAGAGAAGCTTTAGTAAGGATCCGGAGCAATAGGGTCACAGGTGCGGCATCATGGGCCTCTCTTACATGGATTTCTTGTGCGGCTGTACACTCCACGAAAGCGTGTTTCCCTCTTCCACCTTGACCCAGCGGACGATGTAGGACTACATCACCCAAATTAGCAATTCCATTCAGATCAGATACTTGAGGCGATAAGAAACAAGAACAGAGCTCATACCCGGCTGTGGACTTCGAGTCTTTCTATGCCCGCCATAGTTGGTTTATTGCGTGGGAAAGAATAGCGGCGGCGAGCTTGAGTAGGTCACGAAGCTCAGGTGGGGGTGTTCCAAGTCGCGTAGTGGGCTGCGGTGTTTTAAAAGAATGCCATGTCGGATTGCTCGGTATAAAAGAGAATTCGCCGCCGGTGCTGACGGTTGCAATGGAAGCTAAAGTCGGAGAGAAGCTAGAGGAGAGAGAAAAACCTGCCAGGCTACCAAAGGTCCTGGAATGTCCTTGACTTACGATGGGTCGGTGCTGGATGGCTGGATAGGATATAGAAAAGAATCGGGACTTGAGACGCAACGGTCGGGATTGCTCCGTACAGCAGCTCGTGTTCAGTGGGCAGAGGCAGACTACTGGGGCTGAATGAGGCTGGGGCTGGGGCGTGACGAGGGGCTTTCGCAAGGCTCTCCAGTGGCTGATATCCAGGGTCAGCATCCATGGTGCGCATATGTCGAGGAATTCGGGCCTCGTCGCTTGATTGAGGCATCTAGGGTCCTGGTTCCAACTAATTCCTTTCTTCTTTCCTTTTATTTTTTTAGAGCAGGTGGCCGTCGACCAGCAGTGCAAAAGCCAATAGCTCTATTGCTGGCAATGCCCTATAGCTACAGGGGTTTTTCTGCGGGGGCGCCTACCACCGACCTACCTACTATATATCGAGGCGGGCCTTGTCGGAGGAGGTTGGGCTCGTCTGACGGGTGACTCGGAAACAAGGCCCTAAAAGAACGGGACGAACGGCAGAATTTCATGGGATCGCGTGACGATTAGAGGCACGGAAGGGATTGAAGCTGTCGCAGATGAGTCTCCGTTGGATAACTCGGAATTTTCACGCGTCTACAATCTTACTTACGCGAACGGCGGGTTTATGTTGGGTCTGAACTCCGTCGCGCCGGCATGAAGCCTACCATGCAAATTGGAAATGTGAACTCCGTACGGAGTAGCGTGCGGTATATGGTGGCAAAGGACCAGTATTGACGGCATAGCGGGTACTACCCGACCTCGGTCTTTCATATCTTCTGGTTGGAAACAATCTCAGTTCCTGACAGTCCCCGGCAGTGTCGGGGGTTCAACCATATAGCCACGTGAGGCAAATCTCCAGATCTTCGGCAGCTACTTCCTACCGTAATTTAGATACATGGAGTCAATAGGTTCTAAAACAGTTTGAATGTGTGCAGCTATATCGCACCGTCTGCTCAAAACCTCACGACGGTGCTGGGAGATAAGCCATCGAGCGCATGTTGACGTGTAGATTGGCGTGGTGCCTGAAACAAGGCTGAAGAGAATCCGCGACCGGTTCCTCAGTGATGCGGGGGGGCTACCCGGTAGACGGCAAAGGGCCGATGATTACGGAGTAAACTAGGAATGAATCGAGAACTGGTACTATCTACCTAGGTATGTATCTATTCATAGCTGTTAGGCCCAAATATTGATCCTCTCTGGAGTGGGACTTGCTATGTATAGCTTCGGTTATATTGTCATCTTGGTGTTGATTGGTTTCTCTGTGAGGAAGCTCATTAAGGTACCCGATAGCACTATAAGCCCTCCACTTCACCTCTAGTACTGTCAGAACTGCAGAAAAAGACCTAGTGCAGGTGCTAAGGCTATACCAGATTCAGGGCTCAAACGGCCGTCAGGGCTTCCACAGCGATGGCCAACCTTCTAATGGAGAAAAATACCCACTGTGGCTTCGCAGGTTGGTCCATCCACGCTCGTCGTCCGTCGGGTCGGTTGCTGTGTGGTGTGCTGTAGCAGCTTCGGGCCATAGCGAGACCTAGGTAATAAATACATAATCAAAACGGCCTCTCCTTTTTCCCTTTTTTATTACTGGCAGGTTGGGTGAGTAAGCTGGGGTGGGATTGCAACGTCCAAAGCACCTGTGCATTTTGTCTCTCTGCCAAGCAATCGTCTCCCATTCACTCATTTGGAACATTTCCCGCCTCCTCATCCTCCGAAGCGTTGCTCTTGCTGCCTAGCCACATTCATTGACGACGTTCCACCCCCCTTGGCCATTCGAGATCCCCCAGACGAACCCCTCCAGCGAGCGCATGCCTCGATCGTCATGACCCTGGTGTGATTTCGACCCCGTCCTGCAGCCCACTGGCCATTCCTTCGAACCCTCTCTCCCACTCTCGACAACCTAAGCGCTCTGCACTGTCGCTCCGCTTGCCTTTCGTTTTCTTCTTTTTCTTGGAACGATATCCTGCAAAAGACGGCATCATGACAAGTGCCTTGAGTAAGCGCCAACAGGCTCGTAATGAGACAAGTCTGCAAGACCTGGTCCGTTCAGTGCCAGGCAATGACCAATGTGCAGATTGTCACGCGCGCAATCCATGTAGCTATTCCCTTCCCATCGCGGCCCGTACAACCGAGATAAAAAGCTTGACCATCTAGCTAACTACGCTCTGTGTCACAGCCTGGGCATCATGGAGTGTATGATTACCACCCTACCGCGGCCTTGGGCACCACTGACGATACGGCTGTAGTTAGGCGTCTTTCTGTGCATGCGCTGTGCCGCAATTCATCGAAAATTGGGCACGCACATCTCCAAGGTCAAGTCCTTGAGCATGGATGCTTGGTCAAACGAGCAAGTTGATGTGAGTAAAACAATGACGATGATGGAAATAAGCCACAATTGCCTGCAGACGTAACTCACACGCTGCGTAGAATATGCGCAAAGTCGGAAACCTTGCCTCGAACAAGATCTACAACCCGGAGAACAAAAAACCATCGATCCCAGTCGATGCGGACGAGGCCGATTCTGCCATGGAGCGATTTATAAGGCAAAAATACGTGAATAATGTCAACAGCCTACCCAGCAAGTCAAAGAAGGCACAGCTAGACGAAGGCACACCGCCCCCATTGCCACCGAAAAACTCAAAGTTCGGTTTCAGATCGGCATCGTCCATCTTTCCACTGTCATCCCGCTCCAAGGCGAAGCAGTCTGCTGCTGCGCAAGAACTAACCTCGCCTTCTTGGACGCCAGGGCACGCCAATAAACAATCCAAAGTGTTCGGGGCAACTGTGGACTATGGACAAGATGATAACGAGAAGAAGTTGGCGAGGTTGCGGGATATGGGCTTCCAGGATGACCAACGTAATGCAATGATTTTAAAGGGTGTTAATGGCAACTTGGAGCGGGCTGTGGAGGCTCTCATTCGCCTCGGTGAAGGCGACAGGCACTCTCCTCTGCCAAGTTCAGGACCCGCCGAGAGAACTTTGCGAATATCTAGGTCCTTGACCCCGGTAGGCACAAACTCAGCTGGGTTGAGTGTAGGCTTAAGCGTACCGCAGAGGGCTGCGACACAAGATCGCCCAACAACGGCTTCAGCCACGTTTACGAACCCTTTCGATATGATGCCGCCTGCCCAACCACAGACAGCCCACTCTACCGGGACACTGCAGAACAACAATCCTTACATGAACTCGACAAATCCCTTTGGGTCACCCAGCCAGCAAACCGACCCCATGAGTCAAGCTTTTCACGACATGTCTCTATCATCGGCACCTCAGCCTCTTTTCCCACACCATACAGGAGGAGTCGCATCCCCACAGGTGCATCAGTTCTCCATGTATCAGCAGCCCCCCCCCGCGCCTGCTATTCCGTCAATTCCCCAGCAGTATCGAAACTTGGGGGTTCAGAGCAGCATGACATATCCCCAGCCGTCGGCTCAACAATTTCCGCCACAGCAAGCAAGCTATAACCCATTCTTCGTCCAGCCCACAAACCCTTACCAGCAGCAGCACCAACAACAGCATCAGTATCAGCACCAGCAACAGCAGATGCCTCAGCAGAATCTCTCTTTGAATACTGGGCAGGCAGCTAACTTTGCTAATAACCCCTTTACAAGGTCGCCGACCCGAATAGCGTCGCCTCCTCTGTCACAAATCCCAGAACAGTCTCAGTCGACCATGTTCCAGGCCCCGTCGCCTCTCCAGCCACAGATGACAGCGAACAACCCTTTTCTAAACAACACAATACAATATCAAGGCCAGACTGCCCAGCAGCCGCAATTCTTCGGACAGCAACAGCAATACCAGCAGCCACAACTTCAACAGCAGCAGCAGCAGCAGTTCTATCAGCCTCCACGAGCCGACAAGGCAGCTATCCTTGCGCTTTACGGCCAGTCCCAAGTCGGCCGTCCCATGGCATCTGAACTAAGCGTACAGACAGCGCCTCAAACCATCCCTGAAGATGGACCTATGCCTATGCAGTCTATACAAGCAGCTCAAGCCCCTGTTCCTCAGTCGAGAAGCGTCCCGCTGGT
This sequence comes from Sphaerostilbella broomeana, assembly GCA_930272545.1. Lineage (NCBI taxonomy): Eukaryota > Fungi > Ascomycota > Sordariomycetes > Hypocreales > Hypocreaceae > Sphaerostilbella > Sphaerostilbella broomeana. The sequence continues at coordinate 294,444 of CAKNET010000038.1, forward strand.
TGTTGCAGGAAATACGAATCCATTCATGACAGATCGAAAGATTAGTAGAGAAAGCGTGAATTTAGGCATGGATATGGCATGGACAAATGGACGACACAGCCCTGATGCGTTTGCAAGTCTGAGCGCAAGGCATGGATGATGGAATGAGAGCATCATCAAGATGTATTTCATACTAGTAAGCGTGTATGCATGGGATCGGGCTTGGGCTTGTTATATATGTTGGGTGATTTTTAGAAGATGCATTCCAGGGGGAAATCATGGCATCTGTGATAAACATTTGGGTAGCGAAACGGATAAGAAGTCTATTGTAAGTAGTCACAACTCACATAATGGGGCATGTTTTACGAAGCAATGCCAAATAAGCCGCATCGACTTCCTAGGGACTTGAGAAACTAGACTTGACAATCATAATAACGGGAATGCGCGTATTCACTTCTACTTAAATGCCTTTTTGAAGATGAAGGTTCCATGGATATATTTGATTTCACTAGCAAGTAAGGACACGACTTCGATGTCGAAAGACAGATCAGACTTTGGTGAGCCATATGCTTCGGGTCAGGATCTGGCAAATGCGTGCGTATCACAGCACATTCTAGTTTGACAAACAACATCGAGCTGGGTGGTATTGGACTCCCACGGGATTCTCTCTTGTCAACATGAGGCGGGGGGGGGGGGGGGGGGGGGGGG